>APFE031607336.1:26386-48788 GCA_000404065.3 Pinus taeda
AGGTTAGTCGTGGAAAGAATATAACACAACCCAACACATTCTACAGTATGTGAAATTATTGTTTGGGGAGCTCGAGAAATTTTCCATCACTGTGATTCATTCAAATGGTTATCCACTAGTATTTGGTTGCAAGGGTGAATTTTGTCATAAATTTTGAGTCACAATGCAACGATTACAGGGGAGGAAGCTATGGGGGCACCATTAACGCGTAGAGAAATAAAATATTTACGCCATCAAAATCATACCTAAAGTTTGGAATGTGTTCATAGAATCCATGTGGGTTAAATTTGTCATTTGATTCGAGAGGCATGACATGACTATCATATTGCATTTTTCCCAAACGTTCAACGAAGTGTGGTAATTTGTAAGACAACTTACTATAATGAGCAATGAGCCTATGATCTCTATTATGACCAAGCTTTCACGGAACATGGAAGACTAGTCTAAAAACTACAAAATGGATGTGGAATGTTACTATCTCTTTTGGCAGAGGCCATCCCCACTGCTGGATTTAAGGAAAGGTATTTGATGAGAAGCCTTTCTCCATTTATGGTAGGATGTTGTTTTTATCATTCAAAAATGTGTGACGTGGGGGGGGAGATATAATATCATTTATCACTATCACATTGGTATCTCAATGCATATAACGAGGCGTAAACCCCTCAACATGCCCTATCACTTACTTAAAATTTTGACAAAGATGGCCACATTTGTTAAGAGTAAGAAGAAAAACCCCAAGATGGGGTTATTTAATCAAACCCTAATCAAAATTTTGATCGACACTAAGTTGCAAATGCTAGACATATCATGGGATGTCTTAATCTGAGGTATTAGAAGTAAGCCCTGAGCAACGATTTGTTGTCGCTATAAAAGACACCCTCCAAAATTTTTCCTACACTTGAATTTTGAAGCCTACTAAGGATATTATGGTCTGTTACCCTATGTTTACTCCATGGTCAATTAATGTTTTGTAAAGGGTTCAAGTTTTCTTCCTAGTTTTAAACCAACAAGCCACTTGCACACACACATTCATTCTTCAATGAATTCATGAGCGCACTTTCCTTTATGCAATCTTAAATAAGTATAGAACCATCCATTAATATAGTTCTTGTGTGATGTTCAAATCATGTCAACAGCTAGTGCACACCTTTCATTGACAGTCCCACCCACTTTGGTTGTGATTGTACTTCTATTTCGATGATTTTTCTTAATTGTCGCTTTTGCGCACCGTTGCTTTCATAAGTGTCAATTTTACTTTTTGGTTGTCACTTTTTCTCCCTTTAACTTTAATAAGTTTCATTTCATGTTATCTATGCTCTGGCATGTGTCTCTTTCAAGATCGTCCGCATCTTACAAGTGTCATCTTCATGTTTTCCTCTTGTCACAGGTGTAGCTTTTGTTGTTTTCACTCCTGCATGTGTCACACCTTTGTGAATCACCAAGGTTATTTCTAGTGCACTCTTTTACATGATATGGTCTTACATATCATTATAATATGCACTAGATACATTCCTACAACTTAGCGCTCCTTTTGCTCACAGTCATCACTTCTATTGTAACTTGTGTTCTAAGTGTCATAATGTGTTGTTTCAACTGTCACACTTAGAAATAAGTGTAACTTTGTTGTTGTTTTGAGGGATGACTGTTATCCATGGGTGCTCTATAGTATTTTATTGATGGTTTTATGTCTTTGATCCATGTTTAAGTCATTTTCAGACGCATTTTTCTCTTTTACTTTATTGGCCTCACACTTAGCCATTTTGGAGCCCTTCTTGGTCCTTCAGCCCAGTGCAAGTTGTGAAAGAACTATCCCTCTTACCAAGCAATGAACTTAACCTATTTATGGACCTCAATGATGCAATCCTACTCCTCAATATTTGTGTACTAAGTCCTCATCAAGATCACCTCAAAATTGTTGCACATTATGAACCTCCCAAGGGAAATAACCTAGCCCTTCATAATTATACTGACTTACTACATTGAGTTTTGGTCGCCTCTTCCTTGGATTACACATTGGACACTCCTAGCTAATAGCATGAACATCGTCCACTCCTTTGCATAGGAAAAACATTCAATGAAAATACCTTCCTATCCTCCAAGTGCAGTGAAAACCCTCCTAGGCAAAGTGGTTTCCTTCCTATGGCCTCTCTAAATGAAAAGTGCATCCCAAATGGTCAAGTACCCATTATTGGGAGAAATTAGACTAGCCTATAAGGAAAATCACATTCCAAATCAAAATTGACCCCTTGTTGAAGAAAAATGTGTTGTCTTTCAAACCTTCTCTCCCTTAGTGCGCATGGTGTAGTTTTGAAGGTTGAAGCCTTCATCCTCCCCCCTTACACAATTCACAGGGATTGTATCTAAGGTATGAAAAAAAATGTGCACCCATTCTAGTTGTGGCTTCATTCCCCAGGCCTTAGTCCATCTTGCCAAATGATCACACGGATCATCCTTCCCACTGTACTTCTCTATCATCTGGGTATTAGCATATCCAAACCTTAATCCCATCATTCTTATATATTCCTTCCATCCAACGATGCTCTCCTTGTGCGTACCCCACCAACGGGTAGGCATAGTGCGTAGTGCCAAGTCCAATGCTTGGAAGCAATGTTCTTCAAGTACTTCCCTTTAAAATTCATCTAAAAATAGATCCACATTAGTTAAACCATCATAATGTGGAATCTTTCTTACCTCAGTTGATACACACCTCAGTGATTTGGTCATCATATTACACCAGAGCGTAGATACTTCATGCAACTGATTCTGCGAATGCTCAAGTTCTTCACCTGAGTTTGAGGTGCATGAACTATCCTTGTCCCACACAATTTTTCCATCAGCCGTAGGTTTGATCCAATCTTCGTCTCGCACTATGATCTTGTATATATGATCCAGATCATCATCATCCTCCACAAAGTCGTGAACAGATTCAATATAACTCACTCCCTCGGTAGGGTCTAGTGGCACTACAACCCGGAGAACCTTCCTTTCAAAATTCATCTTCCACTTATTCAAGTTGATTATTGCATCCATGTCAAAGGCCCAGTCAATCCTAGTAGCGCGGGGTACATGTTAAAATCATCCACTATTCCAGTGACCTCAAAGTCATCTAGCGCACTTGTGCCCTCAATGTCTACCGCTACACCATATAAGTGCCCCATTGAAATAATCTTTTGTTGATTAGCCATGCGAAGCTAGATAGGGGTACCAGTACAGCGCATGCCTCCCCATTCTCTCCCACATCTTCTTAGGAAGGAAATTTGTAGCAGATCCGAGATCCAAGATTACCTGGTCCATTTCATATTCTCATATTTGTGTAGTTAGCCTCATCTTGTGCCCCATTTTCTTCTTATTCTTACCAATTTTTCTCATGGTGCGTTGTTCAACAAGGGTCTTTTCTTAATTCATGCACTTGTTGATTAGCTCTTGCAACCATTTTACTTATTTCTTATTGTGCAACAACTTCATACAGGTCTTTAGAAAGGTAGATAATACCGACGGATCTACCTCGTGCATCGCACTAGTTTCTAGCAATTTCCCTTGGTTTCCTGAGGTGGAGGCCTCAATGAAGCTCTTCTTGGCTTCCATTAATGTTTCTTTAGCTTTACTAATGTAAAAATCTATTTCTTTCTCAGTGGCCTGACGTACCCAATCTTCAGTCTCAGGTTGTTTTCCTTTATCTTCACTTGTTTCCATACCACTTCTTGTTACTATATTTACACTATGATCCTCTTCATGAGGTTCCTCCCTCATCATTTTAAGTTTTGCGAAGGTTTTTGGGGTTGCGTATTCTTTTCTTGCATCTTTTCTATAAGTATCAAACAATATTCTATCACATGGTCGAACTATCTGTAATATTGACACAAAGGGTGCGTGGGGTTTGGGCAATCTCACGTGAAGTTTCCTACTTCACCACAATTTAGCAAATTATCTGCCCATGTCCTCTGCCAGCTCCGCCCCCTCTTCCTCATCCTCGGCCTTGGAATCCTCCATGCACTAATCCTGCGCCCTGATCCTAAGGTTGATTTTTTGCCTGCATTCAGTAGGTAGGGGTTTTATCCATCATTAGCTCATAACTTTAGCAATGGCGTTCATCGTGACCTACAAACTTATAGAAATTGCAGAACAACTGTTGGGGTTTCTGTACAAATTTTTGCACTAAGTGATAATTATCTATCACATGTTGTCTATTAAGCTGACAAATAGCGCACCTCCTACGCTTGACCCAGTCGTAGCCTCTGGCTTCAGGGGGACATGCCCTCCCCCTATAAGATAATTTTGATAAACCAGACAATGGTCCTTATCGTGACCATGACCCTTGCATTTTAAGCACCAGACTTCTACGCGCCTTGTTGGCTTGGTTTCCTTACCTTTATTCAAACTCTACAACCCCAAGCACAGGCTTTCCAAGTACGAGCGAATCTACTGTACTCCAATGTTTGTATCTTGTCTTGGCGAGGCTTCCAAACTCATCGTAATTTGTACTACTTCTGCGTGTGTTGCTATCTTTTGTTGTGACAATGAAAATCTTAAATGTACTAAAAGCAACACGATATACCAATCTCGATGCTGAGAATCTAATATTATCATATTGGCTTGCCTGATAAGGAATTTCAGTCTCTGATCGAAATCCCAGGGTGAGTCATCTATATTTTATTTTTTTTATTTGAACTCAGTCACCGACTGCACCTCTAACTTAGGCTTTCTAAACTCCTTGTTCAGAGCTTGCTGGGTCTCTACCAACATCACATTGGGGTTATCAGTGTAGTACTTGATATAAAACGCCAATGATCAATTTTGTAAGGTTGTGACCAACTGCGCCTTCTTTACCATAATCTACTACGTTGTCCACACATCATCTACAACAAACCAAAACTGTTCGGGGTCTTCGCTCCCGACCCCTTTAAAACCGACATCTTCATCACATACACCATGTTGAAGTGGAAGTGGATGTGGAGGTGGAGGTAAAGATGTAGGCGTATGAGGTGGAGGTGGAGTGGATGGATGAGGTATCCACAGGATACCCTGCTTAATCAACTGCACTGGACTTCGCGGTATAAGCAACACCGTACTTTTGTCATTACTTGAAGGGGATTTAATGAGCAGACTGTACTCTGAGATTGTTCCTTATTTTATTCTGAATAATTTACCACTTCGCGTAGCTCCAAACATCAAGGTAATTTCATAACCCTATTTTCACATACCATCATTTTAATCCATGTTTTTAATGATTTCAGATACTTACCTCATGGTCCCTTGAAGAGCCTACCTTCTTCCTTGCTATAGCTGATTTTTTGATCAACCAGGAACTCAGTCACAAAAATTCCAAGTGTGTGATCAATCCAATGAGCCATGGCCTATTTGATATTGCTTTTTGATGCTTTTAGACATTGCACCAATTATGGTGTCCACACTATAAGGTCGTGGAGCCTCCATGTCCTTTGACTATCTGCCAATTGATCCGGATTTAAACAGGAACGCAAAAAATTATAGAGATAACCATAAACACAAAGATGCAACAGAACTAATACTTCATTTCATTAATGTAAAATACTGAAATATGCTTACAAACAGAAATGGAAATAAACTAGCTAGCGCGATGGTAGCTTATCTCTGAGAAAAGATGTGGTAGCTACATGCCTCTGAACTGTGTTACAATGAGGCTCGAAGGCCTATTTATTATTGAGAAACAATGGAAGACCCTAAACATCCAAAAACCTAACCCTAGAAGATGAAACGCCAAATTGTGGGCCTCGTTTGGGTAAATTGGTGCATCAACTTCCCGGGGTAGTAACTTTGGCATACAATCTCCATTTGACGCGCATAGTATCTTGCTAGAAAGATCTATCCGAAAACTACAACTTTGGGAAGAGTAATATTAGTCCATGGACCCATATTGCTCTTAGTTTTCCCAAAAAAAATTGTTTAGGGCCTCAAAACGGCTTCGGAAGTTCAAGACCCAAAAAAAAAATAGTAAACTGTGCTACAATTAAGGAAACTAAAAAGCTTAAAGAAACAATGGTGGGGGTCCAAGTGGACTTGGCGAGTCGCCACCAATATCCACATGGATCATTCCTCCCCACTTAGGAAGCAATGGTCCCCATTGCGTTGAGTTCCTCCATAAGATGAGGAAACTTTTGCTAAACTTGGTCCCTGGTGAGCCACTTGCCCCGGTGAAGGAGTTGGCCTGCTTTAACAACTCGAAACAATTGGATATACTGCTAGCGAGTGTGCTTGATCTGTGTGTCCATGATCCGATTAGTTGCAACTTCTTCCATGCAATCTGGATTTAACTCTGTGGGTGTGAGCTATTCTACAATGTCAGATGTGTCTAGTAATGGCCGAAGGCGGTCCACATTGAACATTGGGTGCAGGCCAAGGAATGGGCAAATGCTAAACTCAAATGCATTGTCTCCCTTAGCCTTACTAATGGTGTAAGGACCATATCAGAGTGGTCTGAGTTTCCGATAAGCTCCGGTAAGGCATTCCTTTTGCAAATGCAACCAGACTTTATCGCCCACCTGAAACTTGTGTGGCACCCAATGTTGATCATGTCGCTGCTTGTACTTGGAATTTGATTTCTCCAGAATGTCATGGGCCTGCTGGAAAATATGTTGGATGTTCTCAATGAAGCTATTTTCCTTATTTGTTTCAGATTGGAGATGAGACGAATCTGCATGAGTAGCTACAAATGGCATGGCCACATCAATGGGACAGTGGTCAGAATCCCAAGCCCACCTGAAAAGGGCTATGGCTAGTCGAGTTGTGGAGAGCCCAATTGTAGTTGTGTTGAACATAGGGGAGGCACTCGTCCCATGTGTGTGGATGCTTTGAGTTGTACATGTGCAGAATGTGTATAATCATCCTGTTGACAACCTCTGTCTAGCCATCAGTTTGAGGATGGAAGGCTGTGGACTTAGTGAGTTTGGTGTCCAGAATCAACTAGAGACTGGACGAAATTGTACTGAGGAACCTTCCATCCGGATCTGAGATGATAGACTGTGGGATCTCAAAGTGTACCCAAACTCGTTCAAAGAAGAGTTTAGCAGTGGCTTCTGCTGTGATATTCTTCTTGCAGGACGCCATAATGGCCATCTTCGAGAACCCGTCAACGACCAAAAAAACACTGTCGTTTCCATGCTAAGTGGAAGGAAGGCCTAACATGTAATCCATCGAGATGGATTCCCAAGGTCGACTCAAGGTAGGCAGCGGGGTATAGAGGCCTTGCTTCTTGATGGTCAGTTTGACAATGGCATAGGTAGTGCATGATCTGATGTACATCCCGACATCCTGTCGAAGATTCAGCCAATAGAAATACTTCTACAATACTGCCACTGTTTTCTTGACCCCAAAATTCCCAGCAACCCGACTATAGTGTGCTTCCCAAATCATCTTGGAATGCTCTCTTGAAGGAACACAAAGGTGACCCAAGTGGCATAACAAGGCATCCTGGAGGTGAAAGTATGGAACCTACTGACCCTCCAAGAGTTTCTGGTATGTGTGGCCGAATTCTAGGTCGCTTTTGTAGAGAAGTGGCGAATCAAAAGTCTCGTGCCCACAAGAGTTGAGCACAATGCTTATTGCCATGATCGTTGGTCGACTGAGGTAATCTGCAACATTATTGGTGCTACCCTTCTTATACTTGATATTCAAATGGAACTGTTGCAGGTATGTGGACTACCTCTGATGGCGATCATTCTGCAATTTCCCTTGGGTCTATATGAATTGCAGGGGTTGATGGTCTATGTGGATGGTCGTTTCCTTCCCCAAAATGTAATGCTTCCATAGTTGGCATGCCTACAAATACATCTCTTTGTCATAAGTGGGATACTTCTGGATTTTGTTTGAAAGTGTCTCACTGTGATATGCCACTGGATGCACGTGTGAGTAAGGACTATCCCAATAGCATATTCAAAGGCATTTGTGTCGACCTCAAATGGTTGTTGCAAGTCTGGTAATGCGAGCACTAGTGTTGAGTAGAGGCGATCTTTCGACTCTGTTAATGCCTTCTGTTGAGATTCTGACCAAAATAATTTTTCTTTCGCTCCTCCCTTAGTGACTTGACTCAAGGGCCAAGTGATATGAGAAAATCCCAACACGAACCTACAATAGAAGTTGGCAAGGCCTAGAAAACTGCAGAGCTCTGTTAGAGTGGTTGGAGATGGCCAATCCCGAATGACTTGGATCTTGGTTAGATCCACATGCACCCCCTGTTCATCAATAATGTATCCCAGATACTAAACCTGGCTCATGCCAAAAGTGTATTTCTCCAAATTGGCACATAAATTGTGTTGCCGCAGTGTTTGGAGAACCTATCGGTTATGGTGGAGGTGATCTTCCCAACTCTGGCTGAAGATCAGGATGTCATCCAAGTATACCACTACAAATGAGTTGGTGAATGGCCACAAGATGTCATCGATTAGCCTCATGAATTTTGCAGGAGCATTCATCAATCCGAAAAGCATAACCAACCATTCAAAAAGGCCCCCCTTGGCTTTGAAGGCAGTGTTCCACACATCGGAGGGTTCAATTGGTACCTGGTGATATCTTGACTTCAAATCGATCTTGTTGAAATATTTTTCCCCCTTCAGTTGGTCCAGGAGGTCATCAATTCATGGGATCGGGTACCTATTATGGACAGTGATCTTGTTCAGCGCCTAATAGTCAATACAAAGTCTCCAAGTCCCATCCTTCTTCTGTACCAACATGATCGGGCTCCCACAGGGCTATGAACTCGGATGGATGTGACCTTTCTGCAATAGCTCCTGAATCTGCCTCTTGATTTCATCTTTCTCCAAAATGGAGCGCCGATAGATTGGCCCATTGGGCAGCGATGCACCTGGGGTCAGATCGATAGAGTGCTTGACTTGATAGTGCAAAGGAACCCCTGCAAGGGAGGTGAAGATGTCCATGTACTCCTTCACGACCTTGTCCATCTCTAGTTGTCGTGCGGAGGGGCCCTGTCTGGAGGTCATGGTCATTGCCTTCTTCTTTCCTTGAGGGCGTATCATCAAGAAAACAAATTTCATAGTATTGGAAATGAGCTTACTACATTTTTTTGTAGTAACCAAATAGATGGCGGTAGGCAGTGCTACCTCCGGTATCCTGTACAATTTATTTCCCAAAGTAACAATAAAAACACGGGGCCTTGATTCATACACAACATGTTGCTTCCATAAGTATGGTTGTCCTAATAATACATCACAAACTTCAAGGGGAGAAATGTCACACAATACCTCATCTTGAAGGGCTTGATGTTGTATGGAAGGCGACATTGCTGGCTCACACAAAGATCTCGTCCTTAGTGAAGCCACCCAATGGTGTACGATTGTGGATGTGCTATGGTTGGTAAGCCCATCTACTTCACAACCTCTACTGAAATGAGGTTCTTTTGGCTCCCGCTATTGACAATGAACTGTAGTGGGGAGCCCTCTACCCACATCTGGGAGTGGAAGAGATGCTCCTTCTCCTTTGGATCTTTGGGTTCCTCCTTCTGGATCTTCGTGGTGGAATTGGTGGCGTTGGGCTCTGCATCGATAATCTGCTTCCTTTTGTCATTCCTCTTGTCGGGTTTTGACTCAGAGTCGGAACATGCATCTGATTCTGAAACATTTAGCTCAGCCGCCAGTGATTGTTTGGACTGACAGTAACTTGTGTTATGAGTGGAGCTCTTATGGAACTCACACCACTTTCCTGTGTCCTTTTTCGACTTCGCGGTACTGTTCTTTACTTGCAGCTTTAGCGGGTTGTCTTGGGCCGCCTCACCTTGGATTTGTCCTTTGTTCTGCGGTTTAGGGGAACCTTTCCCTTGCTCTGGATTCGCAAATCCAAAGTCTCGCTTCATCTGTTTAAACTTTTTCTTGACCTTGATGGCATATCGGTATGCCGTGCCAAGTGAGGAGATGTTCAGGAATTCTATTTCTTCCTGGATGTAATTGCACAGGAAGCCACAATATTTGAGTACCAAATGCTGCTCTGAATCCTTGATACCCAACTTTGTGTGAAGGGTATGGAAAATATTGGTAAAATCTAGAATGTCTTGGTCTCTTCCCTGCCGCAGTGTGGTCCACCTTATGTATTGATCCTCATAGCTTCTCACAGGGTAGTAATGCTTCTTGATGGCATCCCAGAATGAATTCCAAGTGGGTGTGACTGAAAATAACGAGCTTCTACTTTAATCCTTCTGCTTGCATTAGGTTTTCCACCAGTCCTTGACGTGGGGGGCTACTTTGAGAAGAGAGAAAATAATATTTTCCTGACTAGAAAAATCATGAACAGAAAAATAACCCTCTAGCAGATTTAACCATTTATCGACAGCATATGCGTCTATTTGACCCTCAAATATGGGGATTTCAAAATTAACTTGTACCTTAAACGGTGTGGAATTTCCAGAGTAGCTATTGGAAGCTGATGTGTCACCCCTAGGTAGCCATTGAAGGATCTGGGCAAAGTTGTCCATCATCATGTTCCTTTGTCACTCAAGGGCTTCTTCAAGCAATATTTTGATAGGATCTGCTGCCCCCTCATCTATCTTTTCATCCACCATGGGAGACCGTCGGGATTTCCAAGGCTGGTCTTGCAAAGGTTCGACCAGTTCAAGCCCTAACTCCTTATATCCTGACCTCGTTGGGGACATGCAAATAAAAAACAAAGAAAAAGAAGACCACTCTGATACCACTGATCCGGATTTAAACAGGAATGCAACAAATTACAGAGATAACCATAAACAAAAAGATGCAACGGAAATAATACTTCATTTCATTAATTTAAAATACTGAAATATGCTTACAAACAGAAATGGAAATAAACTAGCCAAGGCGATGGTAGCTTATCTCTGAGAAGAGATGTGGCAGTTACATTCCTCTGAAATATGTTACAATGAGGCTCGAAGGCCTATTTATTGTTGAGAAACAATGAAAGACCCTAAACATCCAAAAACCTAACCCTAGAAGATGAAACGCCAAACTGTGGGCCCCGTTTGGGTAAATTGGTGCATCAACTTCCTGGGGTCGCAACTTTGGCATACGATCTCCATTTGACGTGCACAGTATCATTAGAAATATGTATCAGTGGACCCATGTTGCTCCTTGTTTTCCCAAAAAATGTCGTTTCGGGCCTCAAAACGGCTCCGAAAGTTCAGGACCCGAAAAATTGCTAAAAATAGTAAACTATGCTACAATTAAGGAAACTGAAAAAGCTGAAAGAAAAAATGGTGGGGGTCCAAGTGGACTTGACGGGTGGCCACCAATATCCACCTAGATCACTAATCTAGAA
Source organism: Pinus taeda (assembly GCA_000404065.3). Classification (NCBI taxonomy): domain Eukaryota; kingdom Viridiplantae; phylum Streptophyta; class Pinopsida; order Pinales; family Pinaceae; genus Pinus; species Pinus taeda. The sequence goes on from APFE031607336.1 coordinate 37,658, forward strand.
AACCATTGGTGTAGTTCGTCAGGGAAGAAACAAAAGAATGCTTTGGTCTCGTTTGCATACACATATCTCTGCAACCATTGCTCCTTAGACAATTTAAGGCTTCTCTTCTCTTGAGCCACAAACACGTCAAATTTTTGGTCAATCCACTTCTTGATCTCTTTCTTTGTAGGAAACCACTTATTCAACATCACACATCCCTTAGATAGATCCTGGTCCCAACAACAGAACCATTTGTTTTCTTAAGGGTGCCTGACCCAGGTTTAGAGTTATTTGCGCCAAGCAACAAAACCCTACACTGCTAGCCCTTTTGGCAAAAAATTTGTAACGTAGGCCGCAGTCTCACTCAAAGCAGTATTGGGGGATGATAGAACCAGGTTTCTGCATCCAAAGATCATGTGATGTGTATTCTGGAGCACTTATAGCTCAGATCTGCCTTCGCGCAGATATATACCTTCCTACTCTCTACTGCTGCAGCTCTATCCAATTGACTTCCAGGTATTTGCGAAGGTATATGATTGTGCTTATCATACATAAAAGAGATAGATTCATGACTTTCACTTAGTAAATAGCGTCCCTAGGTCTTCCATCGTGCAAATCTATTTGTTCCGAATAGTTATAATAACAGATCTAGTTACTATCCTCATGAACATGGTTCATTACTCATTTCATACGTAGATATTAAAGATTCAATAGACTCGCGCAATGAAAATACATTTATTCATAACAATCAACTTACATATGAAAGATACATTAACTCAATCACATATCAAGAACAAGGCACAAATGCAATTGATTCAACCCTAAGTCATCTTTATTATATTCAACATTTAATTTATAGACTCTTCCACCCTGTGCACCCAGCTGCAGAGGCTCACGCACTCAGTTGCAGCGGCTTGCGCACTCAGCTGCAGTGGCTCGCGCACTCAGCTGCGGACTTGCCAAGGTCTCCGCACACTCAGCTACAGGAGCCTTCCTCTTTTTCCTAAGTACAGGAAACAAAGCTTTCCTACCTTAGCACCTTGCCCTCACACTTGTTCTTCAAAAACCCATTGACTACTTAGACTCACTATGACTTGATTATATATTTATTTTTCAATACAACACCATGGCCCGCAGCCCATGGGTGAGTCTCAAAACCATCATATCACCTACCCATACAAGGGGTTAATACCCCTTTGACTCTTATTTTACTTCACTCTCTACGTGCACATTTTGTGGAGACTTTACATTCTTTAAAAAATTCTAACCAAGAACTACTTAAAATAACAAAAATTGACCCTAGGGACCCTATCCAACAATAATATATATATATATATATATATATATATATATATATATATATATATATATAATATATATAATATATATATATATATATATATATATATATATATATATATATATATTATATAATATTATATTATAATATATATAGGAGGACACATACCACTAGAATTCATAGGAGTGTATACCATGCTTCCTAAATGTTATAGGAAATAAGTTGTAAAAGTGGTAAGTACCAGGAATTGAGAAAAGGTTAGTATGCATACAGGTCAACGACAAGAAAATAATTAATCATCGACTTGTGAGTGCATATTGTCCTTGCTCATATTGAATAGTGTTTCTACAAAAACCAAGTTGCATGATTCTACAAGGTTACCCTAGCCTTTAGACTTACTTATAGTATTAATTGAACATACAATATAAAAATCATAGTCATGAAGTATAAATTAAATAACACTGAGAATGCAATATTAGAATTTTTTATACTTATAAAGAGAAACTAAGAAGAAATACATTGCATATGAATATAACCAAAGATAATATAATTCCCAAGTATTAAGAATGAAAAGATAAACCCTCCATTGTGATTGCATATACCTGAGAAAACTAATTATATTATAAAGATTCAATAGTTTAGAATTATTAAGTATACATAAGTATTGAAATAAGTCATCTTACCATCGTAGAAAAAAAAAATTAACAATGCATGTTACAGTAAGAAGGAGAAAACCTTATTTAGCATTTCCATAAAATATCTTGGCTATAAAATTCTAGCCCTGTCCCTATTTTAAAACAAAAATTTCAAGAAAATACATATAATTGAGTAGTATCCCTTAGGATATTCAAAAATTTCTCTTAAGGTTCAATGAAATTAACTGTGGATTAGCATGGAAGAGAACTAGTGTAACGAGTCAAAGAAACTCCAAGAGAAGAACTTCGAAAATGCACGGAGCTAGAGAATAAATACATGGAGGAATCTAGAAGATTAACAAGCAAACCCTCGAAATACTCTTTCTCCCTTGAGTTTCCAAAAACTAGAACAACTACTAACCTGCAAGGCTACCTTAGTTATACACCATAACTCATGAAGGAAGAAAAATAATAGAATAAAATTTAGGAGGAAGAAAATTGGTAGTTACCTCAAAAGGGTAGAAAAAATTATTTTCGCTATCAAAGAACAATGAGGGTTTATTCTTAGGAACCATATTGAAAAGTAAGTAAATCTCTCTATAATGAAAAGAAACAACGAGACTAAGTGTATACAGAGAGAATGATAGAAAATTATTCACTCCACCTGAGAAAGTCAATTGGGTGAAATTGAAATTTCCATGAAAACCTTGTAGCCATATACTGAAATCATGGGGAGGAATCCCAAACCTTCTTGCAAGAATAATGATATAATTGAAAAGAAGAAAATAGCCAACATTTAATTCATACAAGTAAAAGGCATACAACTTGAGAAAGTATGCAAAAAGCAAACTTGGATAGAGACCAGGATTATTAGAATAAGCTAAGCATGAAATATTGTTGTCATTGGCATCAATATGTCTAACAGTCCATGAAAAAGCCTATATCTTGGTTAAATACTCACAAGGGTAACTAGCTCAAACGGAGGACGAAACCTTAGAACCTTATTTTCCTTCATAGTAGGAGACGTTTTCTCTCAAAACCAAACATGAACTTGGTAAAGGAGGTAGAAGAGTGAGGGGCAGTTCATTATGGTAACCATGAGAAGGAATATATCCATCATCAAAGGTTTAAGATAGATCTTCGCTGTCTATGGTGCTACTCCATATGACTAGGGGATGGGCTAGTTACTCGACCTCCATCACGTGAAAAGAAGCATAGTTAGACCCTCTCTATAATTAAACCATGGGATTGCGAGGGAGTTCATTGGGATAAAAAAAATAATAGATGTGTATAGAAATCATAAGGTATAACGATGAAGCACATAAATGCATTATCCAATTTTATGTTCAAAAAAGTTAAAAATTTACATGGTCACACACCGTTGAAAGAAATGTCTTAAGTGATATGAAAAACATTGGGATATGAATTAATAGTCCAAGAAGCATAACCTACACTTATCTTAAGAGAAAGTGTTCTTTTGAAAAGAAAAATAGTAATCATTGCCTCATAATGTAAGGAGTAAAATGATCCTTAATGTGTTCCTAATGAAATAGCCAAAATACCATTAACGAGGGCAATGTAACTAAAAAAAATTGTTACTAGATTAATATTGAAGGTTACTTGAGAAAATTTTAGAGACATGTTATACAATGGATGTTCATCCATTCTATTAAGAAAGGAGCTGATCCGGATCCTGTGAAGGCTATATTTAATAATCTAATCTCAAACATCAGTCTGTATATGGCCTTTACAAGATACCCATCCTTCAACTTACCATATGTTAGCTAATTCTCTAGTTCATGGTCTTTCAGATACTCCTCCAACAAAGCATCCTTTCCCACCCCTCCACATTTATTTCTCTATAATATAAGGCCTTAGCCTTCTAAGAACACATATTTGATTGCTCCCCTATCTAAGGCTATGAACTATTGCTATAATATATACTTATTTGAAAGTATGATTGGTTGTGTTCTTCTAAACCCTCACCAAATATTACCTTTTAGTTGACATCACCTTCGGTCATTCCCACCAAAGTACATACAACATTCAATTATTCTTTAATATTCTGTATATAAATTATATGTTGAATGAAAATGAATATTAAAATATTTATTTATTTGTAAAAGCCAATTGTTTTAGTCAATTTTTTTTTAAATGGTATATGTCAATATTAATGACATATATATATTAAGATCATTTTTTTTAATCATTGTTTTTTGGTCTTCATAATCTTTTCCTTTACTTTCTTTTAATTACATCGAAGGTGTCCTTTTTGAATCATTTAGCTGCCTAAAATCATCTACCCTTTTGTTTGCTATCGTACAATTGTCACTACTAATTTGGTTTTCCACCATTAACTTGTCTACTGTGAGTCAACCCTTTTGCCTATTGAGTGACATGTGTTACACCGAACTTGCCGGAATCCTTGGCATCCAATAAGCCGGTTTCTGGTACACCGATGACATCTGTCTTACTCATACTTGTTACACCTTGGAATCATTGGCATCCTATAAGTTGGTTTCTGTAATGTCTTTGAAATAATGAAATTGGTCCGTAAGGGTTGCGGCAGTAAGGGAGTTACGAGTTCAAGAGCATCAATTTTATGCCTCTCTATATGACTGTTTGAAATAACATCCCCTGCACAAAGTGAATCTCTGTTTGGTTCCTTTTATTCTCCTACACAAGTTCCAATCTATAATGGCTATTGTCATCAGTACCATTCTCAAACACTCTTTCTTTACAGCTACAACACCTGGAATGTTGATGAGCTTTATATTGTTTCAGACTTGACTCCTTTCCACTTTCCCCTGGCTTTCACAAGAAAAACTCAAAATTATCCCTTCAGATTTCACCATTAGTATAAAATTCCTTTTTCCAAATAGGACTTGATGCTTTGATTTCATCTATAACATACTCACAAGGTTCAAGAGAATCTCTCTTGTGGACATAAGACACTGCAACAAAAAGACTTTCTTCTCCAAGAGGTACAATGCCTAGACAATGCGTCAATGCAATTCTCATTAATTTCCTTCAGTTTCTAGCTCTAGAGCATATGGCTTTGAGCTTCCTAAGGGCCTTGGGGATATAAGCCTCACATCTAAGCTCTAGAACCTGCTTATCCTCAAACATATCCCTTATTGTTCCAATAAAGGTAGTTATCGCTTCTGCTACTAGAATCCTTACTAAATCTATATATTTTTTAATATCCAAGCTATCGTCAACTATTTCCAAAAAATCTTGCTCTGCTTTATCCATTCTTTTGAGGAGTATAGTGCACGAATTTTTCTATGACTTCTCACCACAAAGTGGTTGAGCCTGAAGAGTGTTCCCAACACAGTTTGCAGAAAACTTACAGGAATAACAATAAAATCGTTTCCCTAGAAGCATCCAATTAATATTATTAACAAAGAGGGTTTCGACCTGTAAGACTAGCAAAGCAATGTTGTAAACATATGAACTTTGATGATAAAAAATTCATGAGCCTCTCGTACAGACCTCCCAATCCACATTGAGAATGTTAGTGGCTTACAACTTTACAAGCACAAAATGGTGTTTGTATAACATCATGCAAGGAAGTTTGGTCACTTTCAACTGAATTTATGATCACTGGGAGCCAATGTTACATGCTAATCACTTAGTCACACCCAATGGCTCATGTGATCTATGTTTTTGCCTAATGGCACTCCTAAGCATGAGGAAGGAAGACGTGCGCCACATGACCAACCACCTACAGGCCCTTGCCTAGTGCGAACACATGATTTTGAAGCTCATCGGCCAGGAAAAACAACATTAATATGAAGATTCTAATGGTCAATGTAAATATGTTTGTATTGTCAATGTTAAGTGTACTCGTTATTGTTTTTAATTTCACTAAGAGCAAGGTGTCCTGGTTATTGTTGTTTTTAACTTCCATTAGTGTAAGGTGTCCTCTTTAAAATTTATTTAAAATTTATGTACGATCTCTACCACATATTAACCACCAAAATTACATTTCAAAATATAAAATAAAAACATTTTGCTTTACAAAGTGTTAACTAAATGTATATTTATTTTTATAGATTTCATACAAACCGATTCTAATAATATCCTCGAGTTCAAGATGGGCTATCCGTTTTTTCCTACAAATGTGTTATGCTTTATATAAGCCTACCTTCATAATAAAGAATATTTTCATAGATAATGATGTGGATATGAATGTCAAAAATTAATTTTAATTATATATTAATATAATAGATTATAGATATATATATATAAATATATATTATAATATATAATTATATATATATATATATATTATATATTATATCTATATCTATATCTATATTATATCTATATCTATATCATATCTATATTTATCTATATATAATATATATTTAAGTATATATAGAGGATATTTGTTAAATGACATTCTATATCTATACTATATCTATACCTATTCTATATCTTATATATAATAATACATATATATATATAGATGGATATTGGTTTAATGACATATAAATATATATAATATATATATGGGATATTGTTTAATGACAATTTTAATTTACTTAGATATTATTATTAATAAATGATTTATGAAAATTTAAGCGTATAATTGTAATTATATAAATATGGTTTGTAAAATACAAATGATATAACTTTAAATTAAAAAGAGTTATATTTCACATAATATCTATAAAAAAATAAGAAAAAAATATGATTTTCACAAATACTGTATGTGAAATTGATTAGAGGAGAGAGTAAGAGTATATTAATGAATGTCTAAAGGAAAGCCATTAAACCTAAAAAAGAAAAAAAATAGTGGAATGATGAGTACCAAAGCATTGAATAAGCTTTTAAAATTTTCTTAAAGAAGTATTTATAATATCTAATGTCACAAATAAACATGCCATCTCCATGATCCTATGTGAGTCATTGGTTTCACAGTGACTAGCATGTCTAGCATGTCTATAACTGCATTAATGGTTAGTAACTTTTTGTTTTATATTCTATTTTTTGTTTGAATTTAAAGTAGTAAGCAAAGAGACATGTAGTGGCTTTTTGGCTAACTCAAAATCGTTCATTTTGGCATGTGTTGTACCTCCATTTCCTTTTTCATGGCATCCTTATAACATTGGCCCTCTACTCATTTATTAATTAAATACAAAAAAATGTGACGGTAATTTGATCATCATAAATAATGTAAGAAAATGAATGAGTAGGTATAATGTCACTAGTGTTCAACGGGTGTCTCCTTTTAAATAAACCATAACAAAACAAAGAGAAATATCACAAATGTTCAATGGGTGTCACCCTTTAAATAAAACATAACAAAACAAAGAGAATGAAGCATTGCAGGAACTATCCATCTATCTATCTAAGCCTCAATCTAAATCCAACCCCAAAGTTTGGCAAGGAGACCCAATCGAACAATGAAATTTTGAAAAGCTTGCAAAGCTACAATCCCATACCAACAACATTTTCTAAAGCTATTGTTCATGGTTCTGCTACTTGATCCAATTGGGGTTTGAAGAATTGAAATGTGTGATATTTTCTTCACCATAGTTTCAAATTATTCAAGTTGGAAAATTTTTTTATAAATTGGTTATTATGTTTTTCATGAGCTGTTAAAATATCATAAATACATTTTGGATTTTAGATGAGTTTTTAATCAATTTAAAGTAAAACTTTAAAAAGTCTTTTTCCCTATATGTAAGAATGGGTAAGTGCACTTGCTTAGCATGTCCTTGACATAGCATCTAATTTAAATCTCTAATCTCATTGTTTATATAACAATGTATATCAAAATTATATAAATTATTATCAATTAATAAGTGGGTTGGTTTAATATAGACTTGCCATGCATTCAATTTAAATTTATAATCTCATCATTTACATAATAATTCATATCAAAATTAAAATTAACTAAATTTATAAAACAATTATCAATTAAATTATTATTATTTCATAATTAATATAGTAATTCATGTCAAAACTATTAATCAATTAAATTGAATAAAGCCATTACCAATCAAACTGTTATTAGCAAATTACATAATAATTCATATCAAAATTATTATTAGTTAAATTTCTAAAACACTATTAATTAAACTTACTATTATCATTTCATAATTAGTATAATAATCCATAACACAACTATTATCAACTAAACTTACAAAACCATTACCAATTAAGTTCACTATTACCAATTAAATTGGCTGAAAAACTCAAAAACTAATTTACATAATAATTCATATCAAAATTATTATTAGTTAAATTTCTAAAACCATTATTAATTAAACTTACTATTATCATTTCATAATTAGTATAATAATCCATAACACAACTATTATCAACTAAACTTACAAAACCATTACCAATTAAGTTCACTATTACCAATTAAATTGGCTAAGAAAATCAAAAACTAATTTAAATAAAAATGTTATTGTCATAAAACCAATATTATTATTATTATTTAAAAATATAACAATAAAATCATATCATATATTTTAATTTATTTTATTATTTAAATTCTATATTACCAAATTGGTGTATGAGACCCCCTTGTTCGCTTTGACTACTAAGACATACATACTTTACCCCCTCTGGTTTTGAACATGTGAACTCTTAGGAAAAAACACATTTTAACATGTGACCTCTTAGGAGAAAACACATGCTCTTAACATTTGGCCCATTTATAATTTAATATTTTATTTTTAAATTTATAAAACTGAATTATTATTTAAAAACTGATACTATTCATATTTTTGAACATATGTAGCACACATGCTACCATTTAGAAACAAATTTGTTTTTCGCATAAAGTTAGCAAATATTTGACGAGACTAGGTTTACAAATATTTCATAAAATTTTAAATATTGAAAACTTTGACTTTAAAATTTTAAAGTTATATTAATATATTAAATTAGCAATCAAAATTTAGATTAATTTTCATATATTAAAATATTTCGCTTTCATGTATTATACTAGGTAAAAATTATTATTTGACAAATTTTAAATTAAATTATATCATCCTACAGAATCTGTTTAATATTAAATTAAAAAATTGATATCTAATTTTTTTGTTGGCATGTACATATTGTCAATGTAACTACATCTAGGAGAGTGCCTTAAGAGCCGACCGCAACCGATGTCATTTTTCAAGGCCCTATAGACTATTAGATATTTAAAGACTAATGTTTCTCCTGATTACCCGACATGTTATAGCTTGGATATAATATGTACAAGCATTGGCACAAATGTGAGAATGTTACAAGCTTGTACACATCTCCTCCCCTCCATCTTTTAAATTGTTATATTTCCATGTTTTATTTCCTCTGGTGTATCTTTGCACCTTTAGGGGCAATTTCTAGTATATATATACAATTCATTTTATTTAAAGTGACTACAAAAATATTTTAATATTTTATTTAGAATTGATATAAACTTCTTTTAGTTATTAATATTATTTTTTATATTATATTTCAACCATACATTAATTATGGAAAGAAATACACCTATATTAGGTTATAAAAATCACATCATGTATACTATCAATAATAAATTGTGTTATATAATCCCAACTTATTTTATTATATTAGGAATAATAACTTATATTATATTATTTGTCGATAGGGTATATATATAGTCATTTATGGTCATTCATCATGGTCATTCATGGTCAATGATGGTCCAATGTATCAATGTGGCAAAGATGGTTTCAATATGAAAATCAACCATGATCAACCATGGTCAACATCATTGAACGACAGATTGTGACAAACATCATCTTAGTATGAAAATCAATGATGGTAAATAATGGTCAACCATGTTTATTTTAGTGTTTATTTGTCTTAATATGAAAATCAATCACGGTCAACTATATTTCAACGTTGCATTGTGGCAAATATTTATGTTAGGGTTTATATTCCTTGGGTTTATAATATTTATCCCTTGGGTTTATTATTCCCTTCGGTTTATAATATTTATCTTAGGGTTTATACACCTTGTGTTTATAATATTAATCCCTTAGGATTTTAGTATTAATTCTTGGGTTTATAATATCAATCCCTTTAGGGTTTATATATCATGTATTTATAATATTAATCCCTTGGGTTTATAATACCTTTGGGTTCAATCATTGCCAACCATGGTCAACAACTATGGTCAACAGTGGCCCAACACTGTATTGTGACACAAATTGTCTCAATATGAAAATCAATCATGGTCAACTATATTCCAATGTCACATTGTGATAAATATTTATCTTAGGGTTTATATTCCTTGGGTTTATATAATATTTATCCCTTGGGTTTAATATTAATCCCTTGGGTTTATAATATCGATCTGAGTGTTTATATACCTTAGATTTATAATATTAATCCGTTGGGTTTATATTATCAATTCATTTAGTTTTTAATCCCTTGGGTTTTTAATATTAATCCCTTGGGTTTATAATATCAATCCTTTAGGGTTTATATAAGTTGCATTTATAATATTAACCCCTTGGGTTTATAATACCTTTGAGTTTTAGAATTAATTCATTGGGTTTGTTATTCCCTTTGGTTTATAATGTCAATCCCTTGGGTTTATTTGGTTCATATTCCTAGGGTATAATATTATCCATAGGGTTTATAATATTAACCATAGGGTTTAATATAAATCACTTGGCGCTACAATCATGGTCATCCATGGTCAACAATGGTCCAGTGTCACAATGTGCCAAAGATTGTCTCAATATGAAAATCAACCATGGTCAACCATGGTCCAACTTCATATTGTGACAAACACTGTCTCAATATGAAAACCAATGATGGTGAATCATGGTCAAGCACGTTTATTTTAGGGTTTTTATACCTTGGGTTATATTATTCTCTTGCAACAAGCCACTATAGATATTGGAGACAGATAGAGGTAGGGTCTGGCATTTACAACTATATCAAGAGTGAAATCAATAGATGGTTTGCAGATTTCACCACCCTTTTCTTTTCAACATTATGCAAAAATGAAATGTGAGAAGGGATTGGTTGGAAAGCATGAATGATTGTGATTATTATCTTGTTGATTTGAATTGGTGTAACTTTTGTCATTGGTCTCAGTGTGTTTTGGAAGAGACCAACATTTAATAACTATATTCTAGTGGAGTGTTTAGAGTTCAATTTCCTATCAACCACATTTAAATTGTTGTTTGTTTTTTATTAAATATTTATTTCGTAATTACTTCATTATTATTTA
>APFE031607336.1:49392-72378 GCA_000404065.3 Pinus taeda
ATCTTAATCTTAAAAAATTTAATAATTTACATTATTACTATCTATACTTATATTATTACTAGCTTAAACTCATTTTAACTCAGGATCTATCAAACATCCAAATAAATCAAATCTCTTAAATACAAACATCAAATCTTTTTAAAATACAATTTCTAAAAAAAAAAAATAATCTTTATAAATTAATATAATAATTTTTTTGTAACACATCTCCAGCGATTTACATTATCTCTACTTTTCCTTAAATGTTCAGTATTCGTCGTATATGGGTAAGAGATATTAAAACGCCATGGAAAGTGTCACATAGAATTTTGTTTTTGGTGTTAGGAGTATTCAAAGGATGGTGAAGATTCCAATAGCTATAAGCATCATGTCATGTAAAATTTTGTTTTTGTTTCACCACTATTCGACGGCCGTTGAACATTCCAATACCTATTAAACATCAAGTCAGGTAGAATTTTATTTTTGGTGTAACGGCCATTCAAAGGCGGGTGAAAATTCCAATACCTATAAAAATCAAGGGCACGTGAAGCTTTGCCGCAAAGTCTATTACCAGATTCCAAAAAGCAAAGGAAAGCGTGTCTCTGTCACGAAAAAATTAACTGGAGATGAAGACGTTTAGCAAAGTCAGTTCGAATACTGCCAAAGTCAGTTCCAATGCCACTGATGTTTTGAAAGTGAAGTTTTATGTTTTTTTTTTCAGGATAGATTTGTTTTAAATATGAATTCAATATGACTCGAAAGGGATTAAATTTTTTCTCTTGTAAAAAGAGATACAGATTTATTTTAAATAAAGATTTAATATAAATTTAGAGAATCAAAAAATTTTACACGTGCAAAGAAAAAGCAAGTATTAACTGGAAAAACAAATTTACACCTCTTTATACTTAATCGTAAATAAACTTCTCTGCTCAGCAAAAACTTTGATCAGACCCCTTTATCACCTGTCTGATCCTAACAGGCAATCCATGAAACAAATTGAATAGTTAAAATTAACTGAGGAATTTATAAAAATAAAAATATTCAACAAAAACTTTGATAAGACCCCTTTATCACCTGTCTGATCATAACACGCAGTCCATGAAACAAATTTAACAGTTAAAATTAATTAAAGAATTTATAAAAATAAATATATCCAACCCAATCGTAACATTGAAGCTTCGTGACAAATTGTAGAGAAGTCCGAGATATAGATATGATAATAGGATTTGTGATATGTGGTTAGTCTGTAATGGATGCTACTGTTACTGTCTGAGTTTCGAGTAAAAAATCCAAAGTTTAATGTTGGAATGGCCCCTCTCAATCTGTGACTTATTTAGAAGGTATGAACTGTTTTTATTTATCTGGAGACACATCTGATCTTTGTTCATTCTTGCATTCTCCTCGCTGTGTATTAGCGGCCGAGCCATAGCCCGCCACCCTCTCTCAGGTTACACTGTCTAGCTTTTCCGGTGACGGAACTTTTTTCTGGTCGACTATCTTTTTCCGGTAACGGGGCTTTTCGTATTTCACCCTCACCGGTTATCTACCAACATTAATTCAGCCTGACTCATACGCGTCACCAGGCCTGGAATTTGACGTTCCACAGAACGTTTTTTCCATTTTTAAACGTATTTGACAGTACAATTTTTTTTTCAAACGTATAAAATGACGGTTAAAAAAAATCTCAAACCGTAAATTTGACGTTCAGGGATCTCGATTGCGCGTCATAAATTTTAGGGGGCATGAGAGAGTACAGGCTCAGTCAACCTCACCTCAGTGGCTCCGTAGATTATTCCAGATGGAGAAGAAAGGACGGATTTGGTGTAAATTTTAAATGATTTTTTTGTAAAATTAAATAATGGTAGGTAACTCAATTTTAAGGGCAAGGTACAGGTTTCTTATTTTCCAGGGCGATACATATTTTTTTAGCAGAGGAGGGAAGAATCGCCTAAGCAGAGGACTATTTTGCCCCAATTTTCTGATTTGCAGACTCAATCTCCTCCTCTCCTCTGATCTTCGAAAACAGTGTCCTCCTCCCCTGATTTTCGAAAACAGCAGAGGTGAATTTTTTTGTTGTTTTTATCGTTAGTTTTAATTTTGAATCTTTGCGAAGTGTGGGTATGAATTTAATTTGCAACTCTTTGAAATGTGTGGATTAAGATTTAATTTAAACGTTAGCCAAAGATGTGTGGATTAAAATTTAATTTAAACTTTAGCAAAGTGCGGATTTAAAAATTCTTGATTTAAATTTAATTTAAAGTTTTATAGGTTGGATTTTGTTTCATATTTGCATACGTGGCATTTAAGTAGGAACACTTGCATTTAAATTTACATTTTCATTGTATTTTTTAGTCTTTTGGCAATGTATTTGAATTGAATCATTCGCTGTCTTTTAGTTTTCAAATGATACATTACACAAACTTTCTACTTTTAAATGTGTTTACATTGGTCACTTTCATGTCTTTAGAAATGTACAAAGGCCGTGTTTAGCTTCATATGGGAGTTATTTATGGGAAGAACATGATTTCACGAGTCACATGATATGCATTGTCTCTGGTTTGAAGCTTTTCTGGTTTGAAACTTGTGTTTTTACATAAATTGATTTTCACTATAGTCTAAGATTTTAATTGGTGTTGTTTTCCAGCCAAAATTGTGGCTTTGTTATAAGACAATCCTTAACACTGTCCCTTCGGCCCATCCCATTATTTCTAAGCACATATAGTAACTTAGGAAAAAACAAGGCACTCTCACACACATTAGTGAAAGTTGAGATGCAAGAGTATTTGAAAGAAAGTTGCCCTATAAGAAGAAGTTCACACTCACAAATTTACATAGAAACTTAGGAAAAAACAAGGTACTCTCACACACATTAGTGAAAGTTGAGATGCAAGAGTATTTGAAAGAAAGTTGCCCTATAAGAGGAAGTTCACACTCACAAATTTACATAGAACTTATAATGAAAGGCATGAAAAATATAAAAACGTCATTAAATTTTCATTTGACGGGCAAAGGAAATTTGAAATTCCAGGCCTGCGCGTCACCTTAACATATTTCAAGACTCGAAATTTCCCCACTTGTTGCATTAGTGTCGAGGCTCGCATATATCCAGTTGTCTATAATGCGATTTTTTGAAAGTTTTTCCAGTGGGTTTTTCCGGTCAAAATCCGGCAACAATTTATTGGAATCACAGGTTTGACAGCTAGTTTCTGCACACTCAAAGTGTCCCAGGGGTTTTTAAGGGTACTGAATCCAAATATGCAGTTAAAAAGCCATTTTAACTGCAACAAATCAAGATTTAACCTCAATTTCTTTCGCCGGATTCCGTCACCGGAATCTCTAAAAAGTCGCATTATAGACAACTCCTGCATATGTAGCCAAATTGGGATTTTTCAGTACACACATTCTTGTTGTCAGTGGGCGAGCCATATTTCCTATGTTATTGGGCCTTAAATGAATCACGGTTGTATTTGCCCATCGTTCGATTTCAGGCTTAGTAAAATCGAACGGTGGATATATACAACTGCCATTCATTTAAAATTCGATAACATGGAATTTATTGATTGCCGTTGTCAGTCTAGTAAATTCGAGTTGCCAATTAGCAGCACGATCTTCCGTCATAGACATGACAAACGCATTTTTCTCTAGAACCACAGTCATGTTCACATCAGGGAATCTTACGCTTTTTTCTAATGTCAGTCTTTTCAGATAGTCCTTCCTATTAAGACTGTTTTTGGCGGCACTCAACAAAATTCTCCTTTTAAGGAATGGTACATGCAACCTTTCGTATTTGCATTTTTTTTACTCAGTTCGTAAATCCCAAGAGGAATTTACACCTAACTCCTGTGAGCCCCGCAATCCGCATTTATCCTTCCAATCTTAAGTGTACTTAAAATATTCTGCTAGTTTGACATATCAACCACCATACCTCTATTCTGGCTAAAGATGGCAAACTACCCATCATATGTTGCTGCCAACTCTGCACTCATACGTGCCACTGTGGACGCTGAATCCAAGAGGATCGAAGCTGAGATTCAAGCCAGCGAAACCAACCCTCGATCCTAAATGCATGGCGCTATATTTTAAGAGAAGGTTTCATGCCAGATGTCAAGGAAAGGCCTCTCGATCCTTTAGCTGATGGACATGTACGACAATACCACTGTTCCAAATACTACTCCATTAAAACTACCCCTCCGTCTCCTTCTCTTGCTTTGGACAACAATTCTCTAGACCAAATTACTAGTCTTTAGAAAAGAGCCTTAGTAGGAAGATGGTACTTCGCTGAGATAGAGGACTTTGATACACGCAAATCGATAGAAAAGAAGTGGAAATAGATATTAGGGTACATGCCTATGCTGGTTGGGCTTCTAAAGGGATGGTACAATTTCCACTTCTTGAGTCAGGAAGTCTTGGAAAAAATCTTAGCAATTCCATGGATTCATGGAAAAAGTTTTTTCGTTCTTCATAAGTGGTATATTGGGTACAACCCTCTTTGAAACACTCTCTCCAACAAGTTGGTATGGGTAAAATTTCTAGGTCTTCCCCTAGAATTATGGACAAAACAGGCTTTGATTGACATTGGAAATGCAATCGGAAAATTTGTATATGTTGACCCACGGTATCTGGGTACGCAGGACAAAAGGGTTGCCTGGATACTTATTGAAAAGGATTATAGAGGTGGGTTTCTCGATCACATCGAGCTACATTGGGGTGACATTTTCCTTCACCAAACACTGGATTATTGGGGAGTTCCGTTTAGATGCACATTCTGCCACAAAACAAGGCACATGCGACATCAATGCCCTTTTCGGCCGGATGGTCGTTTCCATGGTGGCAAATGCTATAATGGCTCCTCGGGACCATTCTCGGAAATAGGTCGGAAAGGAAAACTGAACCAAAAAGGAAAAGAGATCCTGACACAAAATTATCCATAGTAGCAAACAGGTACTCTCTCTTATCAGAATTCCCACCTTCCACATGCTTTTGGATCAATTGTCTCCTCACCTATCATTATCCCCTCATCTCCATTAAATTCGGATTTTCCATCACCTGATAGCCCACCAGCATTCATGGCTCACCCGCCTCTAGAACCGATTATCTTCCAGGATAGTCCTATTCCATTGATAGCCTCCCAACCACGACCTGATATTCCATCCACTTCTCAAATAGCATATATTTCCCTGCCAGCTCTGCCAAAACGACAAACAAAAGATAAAGGACCGTGCCTTAGTGTAACCCCGCCAAACTCTCCAACGGCTTTGCCGACAAATTCAGTGGGGAGTGACCTCGATTTATTACTTCAAAGAAAAACTTTGGATCTCCGTACCTTCACCATCCATAAACTTGTGGATAGCTCATCTCCCCACATTAGTCCAAACTCGGTGAGGAATATCACGGTCCGAAGGAAACAAAACCGTGGCAGTCGTCACTTTCGGGGGCGACCCAATCAAAATTCATTTTCATCTCCTATGGATAGGTTTCTTGTTGACATTCCCATAGCTGACATCTCTCCCTCACGGGCCCTTAGAGCACGGATTCCTGATAAAGATTTACGATGATGTGCATCATATCTCTCAATATTCAGGGTCTGGGGACTACCCCAAAATATCTAGCCCTCAAAAAGCTTCTGCTATCTCTACACCCATTTATTGTACTTATACAAGAAACAATGCACAATGTTCCTGATATTGTTGATTATTTCTGGAAAATGTTTCCAACATGGCATATAACTGCAACTGCTGCTATTGGTCTCTCGGGAGGACTAGTGGCTTTATGGGATCCGAAAAGGATTATCATGAAAGCTTTGAATGCTTCACGGGTATTCTCCTGGAGGGAAATATCCGTAGTATGCTGGGTCATATCCATATTTTAAATATCTATGCCCCTACAGAAAAAGAGGGGAATTCTGGGATAGATTCATATCTTCAGGCATAATGGATCTTCACATGCTCATCATCGTAGGGGATCTAAACTGTACAATAAGTTTGGATGAAATTTGGGGTTGTCACAGAAAGTCAGATCCCCTGGCAAGGAAAATACAAAGTACCATCATCTTCAATAATTTTGTTGATATTTGCCCCCTCAAAATCTCTCTAACATGGGACAATGGTAGAACTGGCTCTGCTTATGTGGCGAGAAGGTTGGATCGGTTCCTGGTACATGAGAAATTAATGGACCGTCTGGGAGATGTTAGAGTAGAGACCATCAATAATTTCATATTTGATCATAAACCCATCACTCTATAATGGAGAGACAGAACGCCCTGCTCGGGTCTCCCTTTTAAATTCAAAAGAACCTTACTGTAAGATCCTGACTTTAATAAGATGGTTAAAGCCACTTGGGAGAATTTAAACATCATGGATGCTTCCCCTATGAATTGTATTCTGGAAAACTCGGTTCCTTCCAGGAAGTAGTCAAAAGATGGCAAAAAATAATAATAAGAGACAGTAGGAAGGAAATAGTTAAAATTCAAGGACAGCTGGATTTTCTTCGAAAATCCATGTCGACACATTTCCTACCAGAGCATATTTGAGTAAGGATTCAAGAACTGGAACAGAAAAAGTAGGGAATTCCGATGACAGAGGAAGCAACATGGAGATTAAAGAGCAGAGCTCTTTGGCTAAATGAAGGAGACAAAAACACCAAATTTTTCCACAAATACACAAATTTCGGCCGAAATGCAAACTCCATATGGAAAATAACTTATTTGGAAGGGAGAACAATATATTCGCAAGAAGAAATAAGTGAGGCCGCACTAAATATTTCCAAAATGCTCATAGAAGGAATGAAGATGTCTCTGTCGAAAATATGATCTAGGGTATAGATCCATACTCTGACATGTTTGATCAGAAGAAAAATGATGAATTAGCAAAGGAAATTTCTGAAGAAGAATTGCTGAGAGTCTTTAAATCCTTTAAGAGTGATAAAAGTCCCAGTCCTGATGGATGGACAATCGAATTGTTCTCACACTTCTTCGACATTATCAAGATGGATCTACTGAGTATGATTGAAGAATCAAGAAATATAGGCCATATTCATCAAAAAATATCCTCAACATATATAGCTCTGATTCCGAAAAAAAAAATCAGCTGGAAACTTCTTGGATTTCAGACCAATCTCATGTGCAATGTGATCTACAAAATTATATCAAAGACCATTGCGGGGAGACTGCGAGACACCTTTTCACTATACATTTCCCCTGAACAACATGGCTTCCTTTCGGGGTGAAACATACATGATGCGGTGGCAAATACTCAGGAAAGTATGCATTCTATTCACACAAAGAAAATGGATGCGACCATTTTGAAGGTTGACCTCTGTAAAGCATATGACTGTTTGAATTTGTGCTTCCTCAGACTAATTCTTAGTAAGATTGGGATACAGTCTAAAGGGATAAACTGGATCATGGCATGTGTGGAAATGTAAATTATGCAATCATCATCAATGGAATCCCAACGCGATTCTTCCGGTCAAAAAGGAGTCTCCGTCAAGGATGTTCATTATCCCCACTGTTATTTATATTGGTAATGGATTGCTTGAGTCTGCATATTAGAAGAGCGGTGACAAAGGGGCATTTCAAACTGTTGAAGCTGGCCAACAATTTAGACATCACGCATAACCTCTTTGTCGATGATATCCTCATAGTGGGTATGTTATGCCGCTTATCTTGGTTTTATCTTTACAACATTTTCAGCAGAGTTGCAAATGCATCGGGTATGTGCATGAATAAATAAAAAAAATTTCTCTACTATAACCAATCTAATATGAGAATTATAACATATATAAAATATGTATTTGGAATAACAGCTAATCCTATGCAAAATGGTCTGAAATATCTAGGATATAGGTTTAAACCTTCTTGTTATAGAGCATCTAATTGGAAATGGCTCATTGAAAAATTCTACAAAAGAATTGCTGGATGGGAATACAGATTTTTGTCCTTGGGGGGAAGGGCTATCCTGACACAAACTATCCTTGCCCAACTAGGGGTATACTGGGCACAATTTTTTCACCTTCCATCCTCCATCCTAAATGACATAAACAAGCGAATGGCCAACTTCATCTGGACGGGGGTAAATAGCAAGACAAAATTCCATCTTACAAAACTGTCAAATATAACTCTCCCAAAAAAAATTGGTGGATGGGGAATATTGGATCTTCGTCTCTTTGGCAAAGCTTTACTCATAAAATCGTTTTGGAGGGGATTATTTGGAGCAAGCAACTGAAGTAAAGTTATCCATCATAAATATAAAAAAGACAAAGATTTCATAAATTGGTACCGTCTGGGTACTATTGGAAAAAAACAAGGCTCTACTATATGGTTAAGCTTTCTGAAAATTGAATCACGCTTCATCCAACTATTGACATGGAAATTCCAATCAGGTAATAATATTCTGATTGGTTTTGACCCAATTCTAGGTGCTGACCTGAATCTATCCATATCAACCTATTTCATATAGTTCCTAAATGCCCGTGGCATCTTTTTCTGGGGCCAAGCCATAAAAAAATGGCAAGGAAACCTTCCTATCTGGAAAAATGCAAAAGATTTGGGTTTAACTGATTACTGGAAAGAAAAATGGAAGCAACTCACAACTTATATGAAACATCTGGGCATTTGTAGATTTGGGGCCCAGGACAAAATAATTTGGTGGGGGAAAATGCCATCGGACAACTTAGTGGTGAAAGACATCTACCAAACTTTAACAAGTAAAATTGTGAAGAGAGAGGAGAATAACACCCTTTATGCCTTCTGGAAAACAAAAGCCCCAATCAAAGTTATTATTTTTAGTTGGCTTGTCTACAATAATAAGAATCTTGTTTGGGAAAACCTACAAAAAAGAAATTGGCATGGGCTAGGGATTTGCTGCATTTGTAGAAACCACTTAGAAGAAAATGATCACATTTTCCTACATTGCCCTCCCACTACTTGGGTTTGGAAAAAAATCTCTTCTCTTATAGGTTTCCCCTATATTCAACATCCTTGCATTAGAGAGTCCCTGGAATGGTGGAGCTCCCAGAAACCTGCATGGCGTATTATACCTCTTCTTCTTTTCTGGGAAGTCTGGAAATGGAGGAACATAAACATATTTCAAAACAATAGGGATGGCTTTTTATAATCGCTAAAAAAATAATAACAAATCTTTATTTTTATTCTGCACAGTGATTATGCTCTAAAGAGAAATCAAAAATGAAGAATGACTTACATTACTCTTACCCTATGGGTTTTTTTGATGGGGCAGCACAAGGAAACAAATGTGCATGTGGATTTTGGATTGCAATAAATGCTGACTTGATATACATGATGCATTGGAGATGCGGGGATGGTACCAATACAAAAGCTAAAGCAGTAGCTCTTTGGGGTCTCCTATGGTTCAATAGCTTCCTTGGAAACCCCTAGCTACACATATATGGTAACTCAAAAATCATTATCAACCAAGTCATGCAAAGAGCAACAATCAACATTCCAAGACTACAAGGATGGATGGAAAGAATTGATTTATTATGGAAATCTCAGAACAGACTCATAATACAACACATTGAAAGAGGTTACAACAAAGATGCAGACAGATTGTCAAAAATAAGATTGCAAATGAACAATGACGATTGGCAATTAGAGATTATATGGGAGCAAGCCATATTCAACCTGGAGAGCTTCCCCAATCCATCTTAACCTTTTCAATGCAAGTCTACAAGTAATTTTTTTGGATAACGGAAAGGTTTTCTTTGTTTTTGAAGATATATTGCTTGGACACTGGGCGAAATCAGTGTCCTCTACGTGGTCTTCTTTTACAATTCCTCGCTAGATGGTGTTATTACAGGTCAAATCAGTCTTCATATCCTTGCGGACCAAATGTATTTTTTGTATATGATCCTTTTTCTCTGTACTGGCTCAAACAATGCTACAAGTCATACAAGTGCCTACAGACTTTCTCAAGGGAGGGGACTAATACTAGATTATATGTGGGCTGTTTCATCAATACAGAACAAATGGTGACGGTTGTATATTCCTTTAGTCTCTGCCACTGGATATGCTTCTCTCTGTCACAACAATTTAGAACAGTATCATGCATATATGTAAATTATGCTGCGCTAATGTGTTTCTGGCTCTTGGTTTCTCCTGAGTCACAATTAGTATCTAATATTTTTTTAGCTGATCTTAGTTATCTTTTCTGGAAATTCCAGCATCTGGAAAGATGATATATGTATAATTACTTCTAATATAATATAAATATTAGGCTTTTTCATACGAAAAAAAAAATTGTCGAATGGACACATGGACAAAGACCTTGTAGATGTCGCCTTGTCACCAGTCAAACAATGAGACGCAATCCTTTGAAACAGATGGAGTGGCTAAAATTGATGAACCAGTGTTTAAGAAAAAGATATAGAATATCATCGTGGTACAAATTGAGGGGCTAAAATTGATGGAAAAAAATATACAATATCATCGTTGTTATATTTATATGGTTAATAATATATGTTTTAGTTTTTTTTTTTTCTTCTTTTAATTTTAAGAAATATTTGGGCAGAATATTTGGGCAGATTTATCTAAAAAGATTATTAGCAAGATTTAAGAAATATTTGGGCAGATTTATCTAAAAAGATTATTAGCAAGATTTAATTACTGAAGCTTCGAGGATAATTATCATATAATTTTTAAAAACAAAAACTCTACAAATTAAACTAATTTTAAATATTAAAATTAAAAATTTATACTCTGTATTAAAAATATCAAATTTCATTAAAAAAAATAGATACTGAACACTATACCATACAAATATGTATGGTATATGTTCTTTTTTTTTGTCACTATCAGGGTAAAAATATCAAACTTCATGAAAAAAAAATAGATACTGAATACTATACCATACAAATATGTTTTTTTGTCACTATCAGGGTAGAAATGCAGCTTTGTAAGTTAATGATTCATTCAAAAAAATAATTCAAAGCTTTTTATATGTGTGATGATTATTATTTTTATTTTATTATCAAAATAAAGAATATTGAATTATTTTTTATAAAAACAAAATTAAAATAATTTAAATGCATATTCTATAATAATAATCTTGATTTATTTTAAGTTAAACACTATATAATTTAAGTAAAGTCTTTACATAGAAATTATATAAGAGATTTTTTTTGGCTGAGGTATTTTGAACCAACAAGTGTGGCTCATTATTAGGATCTGATAATGAACCACACTTGTTGGTTCGTTGGCCAAAAAAATCTCTTATATAATATCTACCGAAAAACTTCTCTTCATTTATTATAGATCACAAAAACCAATATAATTTATTTAAACAAATATAATTTATGAATTTAAATTATCTTAACCAATAAACCCACTAAAACTAAAAAATAATATCAATAATATGAATTAAATTAAATATAAATAACGATTTTTCTTATGCAATCAACGTTGCCTTGGATCACCTCCACTCAATACACACATTATGTAACTACCAGTCTCTCTAACGCCCAGAAGAAAGATGCTTCGGCTTCTGGTCAATTACAAGAGATGAGGACTCGCGATGATTGTTGAATAATCAAGTCACTGTTCGGAAATGTGAGTGAATGTTCGTTGGGCGGTGAAAAATGAGACAGGTTTTTGGACATTAATGATTTTGAATACCTTTTATTATTTAAAGCAGTAGTCTATAATGCGATTTTTTGAAAGACTTTCTGGCGGATTTTCCCGGCCAAAATCCGGCAGCAATTCATTGCAATCCCAAGTTTGATAGCTAGTTTCTGCACAGTCAATGGCTCCCAGGGGTTTTTCAGGGCGCTGAATCCAAATATGCAGTTAAAAAACCATTTTAACTACTAAAAATCAAGATTTAACCTCATTTCTTCCGCCGGATTCCGTCACCGGAATCTCCAAAAAGTCGCATTATAGACAACTCCTTATTTAAATGGTGTATAACATGGGTCCTTATCATTAGAACGCTGTTATTTGCAATAATATAACAATATTATGCAATATTGAAGCTATTCAAGCCGTTGCAATAATTTAGTATCTTTAAAGCATAAGGCTAGGGTCTGAATGAACGTCATAAGATTAGGGTCTGAATGAACGTTAAAAACGTGAAGAAGTGAAGAGTTTGTAAAATTGATTGTGATTTTGTGATGGGGATATATAATATAATTGGGATATATAAATTTTTTATATATTTTATTTAAAAAAAAACATGGAATTTTATTGGTATTATTAATAGAGTAGTCTAGATCTATTTTAATTATGGATCTGGATTTATTAAGAGGGATTAAATCTCTAGAGGTGTAAACTTTTCTTCAAGTTTTGCACTCAAAAAAGAGTTTTTCATTTAGAGAAATTTGATTTTCTCGAGAAATTTGATCTTTCTCGGCACTTGATAGATTCGGAGTTAAGATGGATCTAGGCTTGTTTCAATCGTGTGCGGCCAAGGAAAATCTATTGAACATATAATTAATTTGATCAATAATATGTAAATAAATCTAATATTAATATAACCATTTTAAATATGCTAAATATGTTTGAGATTTATCTCATCATTTTAATTTTAAATTTGATTAGTTACCTGAGTTTGTTGACATATAAATATTGTCAATAACTTTAATCATAAAAAATGACAAAATAACATTTCTAAATGCAAAATGACAATGTAATAGTGTTGAATGATAGAAAATGTGAAGAATAAAAATGTAGTCAATTACAAATAGTTTTCATTGTGATCAATATCAAACTATTTTCTTCTACTATTCTTATTTTCACCCGTGTTAGTTTTGTCATATTTTCATATGGATTATATGAAAATGAGAATTGAAATCATAAACCATTTAAATATTTGGCTCAAGCTACTATAGTAAACATCATACCTTGTCTCTCTTGTTCTCCAATATTAATAAGTTGAAGTACTATAACACAAAAATCAATGTACATTGTCAACAAATTTTTGTGCTTATATTGAAATCAATGCACACTATTAATCCAATCACTTTGAAATTAATGTACCATCATACATCTAATTACATCAAATTAGAAATTAACATATACACTAAAATCAATACATCTAATGCAAGAAATCAAATACGATTAAAAAACAACATTTACACTAAAATCAATGAATCTAATGCAAGAAATCAAATAGGATTAAAATCAACATCTACACTGAAATCAATGCATTCAGTGCAAGTAAGCAAAGAATATTAGCAACCAACACCTACACTAAAATCAATTCATCTAGTGCAAGGAATCAAATATGATTAGAAATCACCATCTACACTAAAATCAATGCATTTAGTGCAAGCAATCAAATAGGATTATAAATCATCTACATTGAAATCAATGAATCTAGTGCAAACAATCAAATATAATTAAAAATAAACATCTATATTGAAATTTAATCCATCTAGTGTAAGAAATCAAATAGGATTAGAAATCACCATCTACACTGAAATCAATTCATTTAGTGCAAGCAATCAAATAGGATTAGAAATCACCATCTACATTTAAATTAATGCATTTAGTACAAGCAATCAAATATGATTAAAAGTCATCTACATTAAAATCAATGCATCTAGTGCAAGTAATCAAATACCATTAGAAATCACCATCTACACTAAAATCAATGCATCTAGTGCAATAAATCTTCTTCCCTCTCTCCCCCTTCCATCTATATCTTTATCTCCCTCCATCTTTCATTCTTTGTTTCTTTTTCTCACCCCCCCAAACATACACGCTCTCTCACTCCATATCTATCAATCTCTCTATCCCTCCCTCTCTATTTCCATCTTTCTCTTCACCTTCCATCTATATCTCTATCTCCCTCGATCTCTCTATATCACCCCCAAAAACATACACTCTCTTTCTCCAATATATCTATCTATCAATGCCTCCTCCTTTCCCCCCACACTCTCTCTCTCCCCCTTCTCTCCCTCTCCCCCACTTCTATCATTCTTCCCTCCTATTTTCCTCTCTCCCTCTCTCCATCTTCATTATCACTCCCTCTCTCTCTCTCTCCACATTTCTATCTCTATGTCTTTCTTCTCACCTTCCTCTCTCTCCCTCTCCATCTCTATTTCCCTACCTCTCCCCACTCTCTCACATCCTCTCTCTCTTCCTTTCTCTCCCACCTCTCTCTCTCTCTCTCTTCACCTTCCAACTCTATTACTATATGCCTCTCTCTCTCCTCTCCATATCTCCTTCTTTGTGTCTTTATCTCACCCCCAAACATACACACACTCTCTCCATCTCTCCCTTTTCACTCCCTCTCTCTCTCTTCACTTCTCACACTCCATGTCTTTCTTCTTCCCTCCCTCTCTCCCCCTCCAACTACATCTCTCTATCCCTCCCTCTCTCCTCCTATCTCCCTCCCTCTCTCCTCATCTCTCTCCTCCTTCCTCACTCCCCCTTTCTCTCCTACCTTCCTCTTTCTTCCCCCATCTCTCTCTCTCTCTCCCCTACAATCCTATCTTTTCCCCCATCACTCTCTTCCTTTCTCTCTCATTCTATCTCTTCCCCCATCACTCTCTTCCTCTCTCTCAAGTCCTCTCTCACTTTCTCTCCTACCTCCCTCTATTCCCCCTCACTTCTGCTCCCTCCCCCCCTCTCTCTCACAAGTCCTCTATCACTTTCTCTCCTGCCTCCCTCTATCTTCCCCCTGCCCCCTCTCTCTCTCTCTCTTCCATCCAATCCTTTCTCTCTTTCTCTCTCTCTCTTTTTTCCCTCCAATCCTCTCCCCCCATCAATCTCTCTCTCTCTATGTCTCCATGTTACTATATCCCTCTCTTTTTCCTCATCTCCCCTTATCTCCCCCCTCGCCTCCATCTCTCCTTCTATGTCTCTTTATCTCACCCCTAAATATACACACACTCTCTCCATTTATCCCTTGTCACTCCGTTTCTCTCCACTTCTCACTCTCTATGTATTTATTCTTCCCTCCCTCCAACTTAATTTCTCTATCCTTCTCTCTCTACTCCTCTCTCTCCCTTTCTTTCCTACCCCCTTTCTCTCCCCCCATCTCTCTCTCTCTCTCTCTCTCTCTCTCTTCCCTCCAATCCTCTCACTATCTCCCTCCCTCTCTCCTCCTCTCTCTCTCTCAAGTCTTCTCTCTCATCCTTCCCCTCTCTTCCTTTCTCTCCTACCTCCCTCTCTCTTCCACCATCTCTTTCTCTCTCTCTCTCTCTCTGCCCTCCAATCCTCTCACCATGTCCCTCCCTCTCTCCTCTCTCTCCCACCTCCATCTTTACATCTTCCTCTCCCTCTCTTACTCTTCTCTACCACTCCCACTCCTCTCACCCTCTCTTACTCTTCTCTACCACTCCCACTCCTCTCACCCTTTCTCTCTCTTCATTCCTCCTCTCCCTCTCCTTCAGTGTATCTCTATCTCTCCCTTGTCACTCCCCTTATTTCTCACCTCTATCACTTTATGTCCTTTGTTCTTCCCTCCCATATATATCAGAGTTATATATATATACCATGATATAATTAATATACATTATAATATAACAATTTAATATGTATTAACTAAATTTTTTTAAATTTAATAATATTAATATTATAATATTATAACATGAATATTAGATTTAATAATAATAATAATATAATATTAGGGTTAATAATGTTTTTTTGTTTACATGGTATTAATAATGATTTGGTCCATGGAATTTGGCCCATAGGCCTGGTATATAATTATATGTTGAATTCTAATCCTATTGGATATATTTTTATTTATTTACCATACTTCTTTATACCTCTTTTATAAATATGATATTTGGACCATAGGCTTCACCTAAATAAAAGCTATTTTTTGAGTTTTTGTAAATATAAAGAGGTTTATGGAGTAAATTAAAAAAATATGTTTTATTTATTTTCCATACCTTTGGAGTAAGTATAAAAATGTGTTTTTATTTATTTACCATATCTCTGGTTTAATTATATTTTTATTTATTTACCATATCTCTTTTTATGTATATTGTGTTTACACATAATAATAATTAGATTGATTTTTAAATAGGACCTACATGAGATTAAAAATGTTAAATATTAAACATTACATGTTAAATTTAAGTTTACGTTTACATGTTTACGTGAGATCTACCCCAGATCAGTCCCAACAAATAAACAATGTGGTGTGAATATTTTTTTTCCTTATGCAAATAAGAATTTATTCATTAATATATATTACTTTTGGCTAACCCATGTGGTCTGAACATTTTTTTCCTTATGCAAATAGGAATTTGTCCTCTAATATATATTACTTATAGCTAACCCATTACTTCTGGTTGCACAACCATTCTATCATAGCTTATTTTCCATGTTAATATCCGACATATTTTGTTGTGTTAATCACTGAAAATGAACACCAATCTAGCTGGTGCCATGAATATAGAATGAATTTCCTTCTGTTAATGATTTTTTTACTGTTTATTTATATGGTTATGTAAGTTATTGTTTAAGCCAACATTATTTAGATTTTATTTTTTACATTTCTTTTAGTTTTCTATTTTGGCCGACATTAGTGAAATTTCAACTAGACGGACACACTTACACATCAACCCCATACTGGGCTGTAGAATGCGCCTCTCGGCGCAAACATACTCAAAAGAGAATTTATTAATTGATATTTATAGAGTAATTAAATAAATAATATATTAAGTTGTGAATATAATAAAGATGGCATAGAGTGAAAGAAGAACTAATATTGATCGTCTCCATGGATTTATCAATAAATATGGTGAAGTGTCCACTATAATAAATGATTAGAGTTTGATAAAATTAGTATTGGTAAAACTAGCAATTGCATTAGATGTTGCAAAGGAAACACCTATGGCACTAGCATAGGAACCAGAAGCATACAAGAAAGAAGATGTGGCCTGAGTAATTTATATGGAGATGGGAGATAGGGGCACCCTACCTACCTAAGTAAATTTACAAGTAATGCAGATTCCTTGCAAAACTCATTATACAAGTCCCATATTTTCCATGTTAATGACTGCTCAATTTATGATAAATATGAAAAGGTGGAATGGTAGCAAAGTAATAAGTTTCAAGTAACACCCTCTCATGCCCTTGATGATGAAGGTATTGAAACCATTAAATGGAAGTTGGAAAACAACAATTTCAAGTCATATATGGTGTAGGGTTGTCCAATGTATTAAAATTTTGATTATGATGATAAGGAAATGTGATCCAACAATGAATACTCCTGTAGTATACTTAGGGGGGATATTATGGGGTATAGAGGGAGGTACCCAAGGGAATAATGTAATAATGGGATGAGCCATAGTTAATAAATAAAGTGGTTAATCCGCATCATGTAAGGGACCACAAGTAGTTAGCAATAATGTAATAAGCCCATTGTATTAGATATATGGTATTGAGAGAATCATGGTAATGACTAATGGTATCATATGTATGAATCTTATATAGAGGCTAGAGACTCTGTTAGAGTCGGTCTAGTTATCCCTTCGTCAGAGATCAAAGCTCTTTTTTGCATTTCATGTTTAGGTGTTCCATCAGTTTCGATCAGTTGCATTTCATTAGGCATGCCATAACTCTGACGGAATGGTTTGTGTCACTCATTCCCCTCGTGCTTGGCACTGCCAGTTCAGGTCTATTCATAAAAACAAGTCTTGAAAGGTCATTTAGAGTCCTGTTTCAAATTTCTAGGTCATGAAAATAGTTCTCGGTCATTAGGTCTAGGGTTGAGTCAATTTTGTTTTGCAAAGTCTAAGAAGACCAACAGGCCAGAGGGATGTCCTCGATAGGTGGTTACCTCAATAATTTTTATCATTATACAGATAAAGTAGGATTTCTCTTCAAAACTCTGTTTTGAATATAAGTCGTCATCTCATTTTTGTAATAAATTTTCAAAAATTTCAGTTCTTGAATTGTCCAGGCGCAGCCTTGGTCTCCTTTGCTAGATCATATCACAGCTATCCCTGCAAAAATTGTCAAAGAAAATCATTATTTCAACCAAATTTAAGGAGGAAACCAAAAAGTCAGAAGTCTATTAATCCTGAAAAAGTGTCAACGACAAAACATTACACAATGGGTTATGGACCAAGCAAAAATCAAAAGGGAGTCTTTATAAAGATATTTCACTACATTTTCAACTCATTATGCATGCCAAGAGTGAAGAACATCATTTCAAAGCGAATTTGTGAATTTGAGTGGAAGTTAGAGCATTTTCCAGGCGCGCGACGCACTGGCCTAGGCACGCGACGCATCAGGAGCGCGCGGCGCACTGGGCACAAAGCCACAGTGTAAAAATACAAGCGTGCGGCGCATCAGGAGCGCGTGACGCATTGGGTGAGGTGCGCGACGCACTGGGTTTGGAGCCTGAAACTTGTTTGGAAAAGCATCAAATCGCCTCCTCTCCCCACAAATTTGCAGGTAGGCTCATATCCATTACCTTTGCTTGGCTTTTAAAGGTTAATGTGATGGGTTCATGAAATGTTTGCCTTAGAGATCCAAGTGGAAAGCCCTCCTTTGTCAATGAAAAAATGTTGTAGGGTTTGAATGTAAAAAAGTGTTCTAGGGTTTGAAAACAAAGTGTAACCAAGGTTGTGATTTTTTCCCCATTTCCCTTTGTTTCCCATTCCCAAATTCACCATTATTTTTTCCCATTAATTCCCTCATTAATCCTAGACTACAATCCCTCAAATCCTAGTCCCTCACCTCTATTAAAAAAACACATTATCCCAACCTAACACCCCAAAACCCCAAATCCAAGATTTTCTTTTCCATTTCCTTCCCTAATTCCCTTGTTTTTATTTCCAAAGTCCGTAATTCCCTAATGTTTTCCCTTTCCTAATATTCCCTTGTGCATTTGTTTCCCCTTGGTCACAACATTTTTAGAGCAAAGAACAGTTTACAGTCAATTGTACACACAGTTTATACATCATCATATATATTCCAGCTATCTTGTTTTCAAAGTCATGTCAGAGACCAAATCAGTCTATGAGCAGGAGTATGACAGTGATTCTACACCAGAGGTAAATGTGCCACGGAGGTATCACAAAAATGGCAAAGGTGGTCAGCATGTCAGGGAGGAGCCTACTTCTTTGGCTCAATTGCAGGCTTGCCCACTTGCAATGGATTGTTTTCAGCGTCAATCATGTTTTCAATACTGTGAGATGATCTCACAAACCCAACATCATCGGGAACTAGTCCATTTATTTGTTCTACATTACATGATGGTCATGTAAACCTCGCTGGAGTAAATTTCACCTTGTCACCAAAGACTATTGCTCAGGCCACCGGGATACCAAATATAGGAGAGGAATGGAGCAAACGCCAGCAGTTAGACAGATTCTACTATGATCCATACATCAAACCCGGGTATATGAGACACTTGAGCACAATTTTTCCTTTCAGATTCCTGAGGGATGAGTTTTCACCGTTGATGAAACTCATCATTCGATATTTCAGTTGCGAGGGTAGATTCTCGCATCTCTATGCATACCATGTCCATTTGTTGATGCATTTCACGAGGGTACGTATGATGAACATTTCATACTTCATGTTTCGCAACATAGAGAGGATGGTGACTTTAGTACAAAGGAAGAGCCCAGCACATCAACATAAGAGCATATATCATTACGCACTGATCAAAATCATAGCGATACATCAGTTGACACAGCAGGGCATTACTTGGGAGGATTTCATCTCCTGTGACTTCTTCTCAACGCTACAGCTGCCTCTCGAGATAGTTTATGATGAGGGAGTGCCTTCACACCAGCCAAACATTCCTAAGACTGAGCATACAAGTGCTCCTCCACATGTGACATACCAGCGAGGCCACAGGGCCTTATTTGCATCTACACGATGAGTACTATCTCCACCCAGGGTGGAAGGGGTCTCGTTGACTCCATCAGCACAACGAGTATTATCTCCACATCATGTGGAAGGGGTCTCACCTTCTTCTTCAGCACAAGTACA
This sequence comes from Pinus taeda, assembly GCA_000404065.3. Classification (NCBI taxonomy): domain Eukaryota; kingdom Viridiplantae; phylum Streptophyta; class Pinopsida; order Pinales; family Pinaceae; genus Pinus; species Pinus taeda. The sequence goes on from APFE031607336.1 coordinate 69,293, forward strand.
GATCCAGGATAGGGGCAAGAGGCCCATGCATGATGAGGGTCCTTCAGGAGGCCGGGACACGGATTTCATTGATGTTGATGCGAGCTCTCCTAGCTCGGAGCTAAAGGAGATCATCCGGGAGCAAAGGGCTGAGAATGACTCGCTGCAAAAGAAATTGCAGATGGCTAAGTGGGTGATAAACTACTTGGAGCAGTGAAACAAACAACTAGAGGATGAAAATACACTTTATGAGCTGCGGAAAATCCGTGAAGATCGAGAATTGGCCCGAAAGAGACCCGGTTATTTGACACCGATTGATTGAGAGTCTATGCTCATCCGTGTGAAAACTCATCTGGAGAAATTGTTGGCGAAGGAAAACAGAGACAAAGACATGCTTCTTCATATGAAAACTCATTATTGGGCTCGTATGCATGTCTGCAAAGCAAAAATGAAGATCCTAAAGAGGCGATTGAGAAAAGCACTAAAACGGCGAAAAAAGCCTGATCCACTCCAAATTTTGGCCGAGGCTTCATTGGCAGGGCACAATACATGATGGAGGGTCTTCACTCCGAATTTGAGCAAATTCAGAGAAATTTTTGTCATTTTGAAAATTTTGTCCTAAAAACAAGTTTTTTGGCTCAACGCGTAGCGTGTCGACGCGTGCGCTTAAGATTGGGACACTTGCTGGAGGAAAACTCTACATTTTTGGGTTTGTCATGATGAATTATAAATGCTCCGTTATTGCCAAAGCATTTCATTAAGTTCTGGGTGACCAAAAATCTCAAAAACACCATGAAAATCACCTTTCTGCCACCTTTTGCAGCAATAGTAAGTACTTTCCGGGAGAATGACATTTTGAGGGGGAAAATGAGCTCCAAATTGCAAAATTCCACTTGGGCTGGATAGTAGACATCCAGGGCTTTCCAACCACCTATTGTGAGCTTTATTTGGATGTCGGGAAGTGCCCCAAAATAGGTTGAAAGGCGCATGGTGCATAGGGCTCAGGCGCACGACACACAGGGCTTTTTGGCCAAATTTTCATCTTGCAGCTCAAGAAATGCAGCCAGTTTGACCAGTTTTGACTTGTGATGTGATTTTTCACTCCTCTTGATGTAATTAATGAAACATGATTTTATTTTGACACTTAGTTACTTGTTCTAGAAGATTCATTCACCAAAAAGTGAAAATTTAATGAATGAGTTGGTTTCCTACCTTATAGAGGCAAGTTGTTTTGACTACCTAGATTGTAGTGCTTTGTTTAGAGTTGGTTGAAACAGCTCCTAGGATGATGAGGTCGACCCATAGAGGCAAGGGAATGGGTTGGCTTGCCTATATTATTTACTTTCTTAGTCATTTTTAGGGTTGGACTCTTGGGAAAAGCTTGACACTCTATTGTACATATTTTATCTGCATTTTTGGCAAAGGAAAGACCAAGGTTTTGTAGCACTATTTGGGATTCATGTGGCTTTATGTGTTGATGGTGTGATTCTTTCAGTATTTGTAAGTTGTTTATGTGTATCACTTTCATTCTCTTATCTTCTGTAATCGAACAAATGAAGTGTTAAGGTAGAATCCATAATTTGCTATCCTCTGCCTTTAAGTTTGTTTGATTTTCCATGTTTTCATCTGTTTATGGAGAATCCTTGAAAGTTTCTTGCTCTCCTTAACTTCTCATCAGTCAGATCTAGCCATTAATTCTCTTTAAAAGCATCAAGACAATCGCCTACCTTGCCCCAAGTAGACCTCTGCCAAAAACTGTGCCTCATCCCCGCACCCAAAATTGCCTTTCCCTTGAATTCAACTAAACTTCAAAAAATCATTTTCAAACTCCTTGTACTCAATACCTAGCCTAAAATTAGTTATCAATTTAGTCATCTCAAGCCTCATTGATCACCTTTAGCCAAGATTAACCCAGAGAGAGCCCTCTCCTGTCCTCGTAGGGCTAGCTACGAGGCTGAGCGTGGTTTGATGTAGCCTCGAGTTTTACCTTATTTCAGCCTAAGGTAGATTTGAGCGCTAAGAGACTCCCCATTAAGAGATGTCAAGGAATATTGTATTGGCAAGCATATGGCTTGTGGAGTGTTCTCCTTCCTTAAGGAGTGAATGTATGGTGTTTCCCTACCTTAAGGGTTTTGATCAATAAAGAAGCATTTCTATATTTTGTGTTTGTTTACAATTATTGGCTATATTGACATCATTTCATATATTTCTGGGTCAGATCTATAACCAGTGGTATCAAATCTTTGATACCACTTGTAATATATCTAACCTACAAATATATGATAAAGCAAATATACCCAGAAATAACAAGAGGTAAATAGATACACTTTAGATCTTTATTAATATCAAACCCTTGAGGTAGGGTAACACCATACAATCACTCCTTAAGGGAGGAGCACACTCCACAAGCCATATGCTTGTCCATACAATATTCCCTTGACATCTCTCAATGGGGAGTCTTTAGCCTCTATATATGATTCATTCATACAATACCATGGGTTATTACCATGGTTCTCTCTGTCATGCGGAAAGAGTTATTTTTGCTGACAAAACTAACCTCCCTAGGAGTCTAAGACTCTCTAGTGACAAACAAGACAATTAAGAGCAATCCTTCTCTAAACATACATTATTCTATGAGAAACCAAGTGTTTTTCTATCCTACCTCAAGTCCAACGCTCGTTGTAGCAGTCCAGCCTCACTGATCCAGATGAGCTCCTCCTTCACTTTGAAACCTGCATACACTAACAATCAAACGATTACATAACACCTGAATAATCCATAAAACAAAGCATATTCAACATATAGACCAAGGAGTATATGAAATAATTCATTAACAACAAATCATTGAGAAGAATGGACATATTTGTATTAAGGAAACAAAAAGAAACTATTACAACCTGAGCCTTGGTGTTGTGCAAGTTCCTCCCAGGGTCCAGCAAGAGTTTTCCTCTACTTTGACAAGCTCACCCACTTCCAATATGACAACAAGAAAGGATGGTAATCACTCCTCACAAGTTTACAATGGAAGTCCTAATTCCAGCAGCATCTACCCTTTGGAATGTTCAGCTTTCAACCTCCCCTCCTTTGGCCCAATGCCTGTATTTATA
>APFE031607336.1:92330-114989 GCA_000404065.3 Pinus taeda
TACAATGAGCTTGGGATGCGTACACGCAGGCAAGGTAGAGAGAACCTGCGTACCCAGAGATAAACATGTTTTTTTTAATGACTTTCTCTCTTTTTGAAGTTTGACATGAAGAGCAGAGGTATAAGGCTTGACAAGGAGGATAATATGACTATTGATGGAGCCATATTAACTGCAGATAGTCATGGTGACAAATTTCAGTGTAACACTCTCAATACCATATATCTAATACCATGGGCTTATCACATTATTTCTAACTACTTATGGTCCCTTACATGATGCAGATTAACCACTTTATTTATTAAGTATGGCCCATCCCATTATTACATTATTCCCTTAGGTACCTCACTCTGTACACCATAATTTCCCCCCTAGGTATACTACATTCCATCCCCCTTAAACATTTTTCGTCCGCGAAAAATAAGAAGAACACAAATAATAAGATCTACTCAAAAGAGTAGTTCTTTAGTACCATACATGGGCATCTAGCCATCCCAGAGACAGGTGATTACTCGATCTAGCTGGTGCCTTGCTCGCTTAAGATGGGAGTTGATCCCAATGTTTCCTCTATGTTGATGTGTTTTGGGTGGATTGTCGTACTTCTTTATCTGCCATGTAGGGTTTGTTGTTCTTGTTATTGATTCATTGCCATCTTGTTGGTTGTTTTCTTGCTAGGTGATGTGGGTGGTGATATGTTGAAGTTTTAACCAATGTTGTATCTTGCTTTAATTCCCCACCTAATTGAGCCTGATTGGTATCCGGTACATGTTGTGGCACCTGCTATTGTTTCTTACCATCCAATATTACTTCAACCACAGATTCATCATCTGATGTGTCAATCCCCGAAACATCTTCTGCTTTAGCCTCCTTAGACTCAACCCGTTTATTGATGGAAATATCCTGTAATGTAATTTTCTTCTTTTTATACCAGAGATTCAGGAATTTCTTCTGCACATTAATATTGGCAGTACCAATAGATTCCATCCTAGGGTATCCCAAAACAACATCCACATTAGTCATATCTGAAGTATAAAAATCAGAATGCAATACATACTTGTCCATAGAAATCTTCAAATCTTTACAAAATTTCACCTCCTCATTATTACCTTGTGCGTGCTCCATTTGTTTGGTTGGTACTTGCAATCTCTTAGCTAAATGAACATTAATAAAATTATACTTACAGCTAGGATTAATAGACACAATGATGTTCTCCTTCTGAATACATCCATGAACCTCTAATAAGGAGATACTAGTAGAAAATAACCCTTTAAGTTTCTTGGTTTCCTTCTTTCCAGTATGAGACCATCTGTCCAAAATGAAATTTTCAAATTATTCATCTAAAAGTTTGTAGAACTTCTTACCGTCAAGTGATCTAAACTATATGGTATCCTCATTGTGCAAACCAAGCCATACGAAATCTTTCCAATATTTCCCATATAGGAAATTTTCTGTTCTTATGAATGTTTCAATAGTGGGGCCATCATCGTTTCGTGTAAAAATATGATCCTTGTTAGAATCCATGAAGAAGGTTTTGAAAAAAATTCACTTGGAAAAAATTTAAAATGGCCACAATTTGGTCAATATTGCTCAAAATCCTTATTATGACCTGTTTTCAGAAGTAGAATGACCGTGCTGCATCTTCCCATGTAATAGAAATCCCAATCTAGGTGCTAGAATTTCAAATTTGTGCTGCAACTGTCCCACCATCACAAAAATTTCTAAGAAAAACGCTGATTTTAAATCAACGATATCTCCGTCATACGACTTTGAACGATCGATTTTTTTTTGGAAATTAGGTAATTTTTCAAGAGAATCTTAGATCTGTAATTAGTTTCTCAAGATTCCCCACAAAAATGACAAAAAATTAACTGAATATCTACCATGAATGAATTTTCGTCACAAAATTTCTGCAGTGCAGCTGCTTTTTAAATTAGCGATATCTCCTTCATCCGAACTTCGATTTGACTGATTTTTTTTTTTTTTTTAATTGTGTATTTTTCGCAAAAAATCTAGATTGACATTTTTTTCTTCAAATTTTTCACCAGAAGTTTCAAATATTATCTGCAAACTTTCCACCCCAAAAAATTCCTACAAAAATAAAAATAAAAATTCCGCTTTGCCCAAGAAAGTGCTCTGTTACCACTTGTAATAGAGCTGACTTGCAAATATATGAGAATACATATATACACAAAAATAACAAGATCAAAATAGTTAAGATTAAGATAAACTTCTCTTTATTGATCAAAACGCTTAAGGTAGGGCAACAAGATTGATAAGCGCCAGTATTGCAGCAAGGATTCTGCAACTCCTGGGCTACCAGCTTTACTTATCAACTTGGGGTTTGTACACACTTGGAGGTGACAGTGTTGTATGCACAAGTTGGCAAGAGACCACTGGGGTTCCAAGCCTGACTTCTATAGAGTCAAAATAAGCTTGATTCTTTGATGGAAGAAGGGAAAATCTACTCTAAGCGAGTTACTCTACTGCAGTAATGGAAAAAGCCAACATGTAATGCTAAACCACACCATGCCCTAATAAACCATTTAAGAATCTATGCTAAGAAGAATTGCTAAATCAATAATAAACAAATGCTACTATCTAAGTTACAGAAGTAATGTGCAAGCAAAGAAACTAAACTAAAGCTATTTTCACTTTTTTGGTTTTTTAGGCAAAATCAAGTATGCAAACTAATTGTTCTTGTGGATGGAAGGTGTTTGAGGATGGCTAGAAGGTTTATGAAGTGGTTGGATGGTGTGGAGGGGTCCTAGGAAGCGTTTTGTGACTTCCTTGAGGTTTCCCATCAATTCATCCTCAAAATAGGCTGTTTCAGGAAAACCTACAGGATGTACTAGAAACCTACAGGATGTACTGTAGGAATTACAAGAAACCTACAGGATACAACCGAGAGCTAATTGTGAGGTGTTGGGAAGCTTAGTAAAGGTGTGTGATGGGTGGAATGGAGTGTTAAAAGGTCTAGGAGCACTAGGGAGTCAATATCCAAGATATGAGATGGTTAGATTCGCTCAATGTGTCTAGGAGGATTTCAATGAAAAATGATGAAAAACTAGTGAGGGTGATGGTGAAACAAGGGGTGGGTAAGGTGGATGAAGTGGAAGGTGGCTACTGGTTATGAAGTCTTGGTATCCTCCTGAAGCACCTGCTCTGCATAAAGCATGTGTGTCTTCCAAAAAGAACTATGCAACAAGATACATTTTCATAAACTAGAAAAGCATGAATCAACTGCCTATATTATGCATGAAGAGAGTTGCTAAAGGGAATGAAAGAATGAGTGAGATCTTATTGCAGAAATGGAGATGGAAAAAGATGACAATGAAATCTGCCTTGCAACATGAACGAACTACTGAATTAAAGACAACAAACTTCAAAGCTCATAAAAGAACTAGAAATCTATGTTTTTGGGGCTGCTGAAGGGTCACTTCCTCAAGTCATGGTATCAGAGGGAGGAAGTGAGACCGAGACACCTGCTAACAACCTTTTGGCGATCCTTTTTCTCCTTTCTAGCTTGCTACTTGAAAGAAGGCACAAATGGAAGCAAACTATCACACAACCAATCTAATCTACACTACTTGTAATGGAAATGCATCTACTAAGCAAATTAACAATTAAGTTATGGATCTACACTAAGAATACATGTACAATTAAAAGGTCCTTGGCTGTTAGGGTTGGGCCCTAACCCAAGATCTTCAGCCCTCTGAGTTAACTCAGTGCTGGCTCAAAACAAAACACATGCTTATTACCAAAACAACAGATGACATCAAAAGAGTTGTCACAAGTCTTGCAACTTGAAAATAGAGTAGAACTTTATGATGAAAATATGAATCCTACTGAGGTCCTAAACCACTCTACTTATATATCTGAAGTCTCCAATGACTTCCTTAAAATTAGGGAGGCTTGGCTCCCAAACTTGAGGTAAACTGGTGCTTTGTCTTTCACTTGCTCGGTTGCATTTTAGTCCTCATGATTTGGCTATTTGCACTCCGAGCTGATGGAGGAATATTCGAATGGAGGGGTAGTAAATGAGGAGGATTTACCTCATATAATCCATCTCCCTTGTCCCATTCGATTTTTGACCTTGGCCTTTGCCAAAATTCCTTACTTTTCTCCTTTAATCCTGCCTTAAATGCACATTAGACCAAAAAGCAAAATATCCAATTGTAACTCATCTCATATACAAAATATAATCAAAAGTATGCAATAAGTTTTGAGAATACTTCGTTTGAATAAGCTATGAGGTGAATTAAGGCCCATATAATTACCCAAAGATGAGGCTCATCATCACCCCCCTATTGAAAGTGTTGCTCATCCTCTGAGCAACTTAGTCAATATCCATATCCTTCATGGCTATGATAGCCTCTCTGACATCCGATGCCTTTGCTGTGGTCTCTTCTTCTTGTTCATAGAAGCCTTCTTTTTTTCTACCTCTTCCCAATGCCTCTTTTCTTTTTCTTCTTTTCTCCCTTCTAGCATCCTTAAGAGTAGTTGTGGACTAAGTTTTAGCCCTATCCAATTGACCTTCAACCTTTGCATAGATTGCTTATACATAGGTGTCTTGTTGAGTGCCTTTGTCGACCTTTGAGGGGAGTGATATTATTTTATCTTTAAGCTGTATGGCGGTGTGTTCCATCTTCTTAGGCAAACATGCATACTATCATCTCCTAGTAGCCTAAATATGTCTTCAAAATGTGAAATTGCTTGCTCTTGGGCAACAAGATATCTAGGTAACAGCTGAGGATCATTTGTAATCAAATTATGGGTACCGATGAGGGCCATGGGATTTGATTGTTCAACTCTGATCAAAAGAGGTTCAGTTTGCTCTCTTGCTAAAATCCTTTTCATCTCTACAACCCTTAACTCCTAATGGTTCATCCATGATGCCAAAGCCATTAATTATAGATCTCCTAGCTTGGCATTTGGGTCTGATACACTCATGTCTATGAGGGCCATGTTGTGCAAATAAAACTCACCCATTTTGGCCCTATCTTCAAGTGTACTTGGATCATAAAGATCAATAAACTGCGTGTAGTCCTGAAATGGCATAATTCCTCTCTGTTCTGGTGTCTTAATCTGAAACTACAACCATTGTTCTTTGAGGTAGATAGCATAGGATTTAGCTAGCATCCTACACTAGATTTCCTCCAAGGAGAGGCTAGCCATACATGCTAATTAGTTTTCTCTTTCCTATAGTTGTCCCCTCAGCCATGCATTTTTTGTCTCAAGTTGATTTCTCATTATGGCTTCTTTTTCCCTTAAGCCACTTAACTCTCTGCCCATTTCTTTGAGTTTCTTCTCCATGGTCCCAATGTCTTGCACCCCCTTTGATTTGGTGATTTGCATCCATCGGTGAGTTCTAGCCCTCTCCTTCTAAAGCTAGAAGAACAATGGGATGGAAAATGTTTGAGGTATGACCCTGCTTCCTTCAATAAACCGGTAATAGGAGTCTAGGTTAGGTTGGGGGTTGGGTTCTTTTGTCTCTAGGTCCTCCTATTTTCTTCTTGCTACTTCCCTACCTTTCTTTCCAATTTTTGTGCCTCCTGTAGATTCATCAAAGTATCTTGTAGGACTATTTTTGCTTCTTATATTGAAGCCCTTAATAACTCTGAGGAGCAAGGTACTGAAACCCCTGATAAGGTAAAAATGTAGGGCATTGAGACCCTTAGTAATATTGATATTCCGAGTGTCGAAACCCTTGATGATGTTACAATGCAGGAATTGAAAGGTGGCCAAGACAATTTCGACCTTGATAATGAGGGCACATGTCTGGAGGCGACTGCTGAAAACTCAGTGCTCGAGGAGAACTCCACCCTCTACCTAAATAGTCGTATAAAAGAACTCAAACATGTTTATGGCTTAGAGGTGTTAAATCGAGCCATGAGGGAAGAACACACAGAGTAGAAACGAGAAAATGTAGAATTGATTGGGGAGGTAAAGGAGCATAAGTGACAAGTTAAGATATGGAAGTATTGGACTTCGAAGTGTTATGAGCATCTTAAGAAGGTGACCAAGAAACTCAAAGAGGTTCAAAGTAGGAAGGCAAAGATAATGAAAGCAGGAATTAGTATACATGTTCAGAATTAAAGGGAGGCCCTTCTATTTTTGGTTTTTTTGCAGTAGGTAAGTGTTGTGTGAGGACCCACAACAACTTAAGGAGGGAAGGATGTTGGTAGGACAATTTGTTCCATTTTTCAATCCTTTTTCCCTTCAAAACCATGACCTTATACATCTATTTTAACCTTGCAAACTCCGTTATTCCTACACTAGTCCAAGAATCGTATCTGTTCCTGCACTAGCTTTATGTTTCATGTTTAAGAGTTATGAATGTGCTTAGTTAATCATTTATGTAGATTTTATGCCTTTAAACCTTTGTAACTAATAATTCTCTTCATAGAAAGTATTTGATGGACAATGAATTAATTATTTTGTTAGCATGGTCGAGTGCAGATAGGATTCCTACATCGCTGGGGAATCTTCAACTACCTTGACAACTCACCACTCCATGCGGACACCATGTTCTGGAACGATTAACTCAAGTTGGGCTCAAAGCATGGAGGAAAATCAAGGATATGGTGGAGACTAGGTCACCGTCCGAACACCTAGAATAGTGTTTTGTTATAGCCAAAAGGCTCAACGCAAGTTGTTCTTGTTATTTTTGTTATAGCTGAAAGGCTTAAATTGGAACACTTTTTGTAATTTAGTAACGACCGCAGGCTTGGATGAAAGTATAAAACATAGGACTCAGATAGAAAATGGTAGCGAGTGATAGATGTAGAAAGGATACTATGATTCTGTCCTTTTGTAATTTTTCTTATATCGCCCTCATTCTGGGTTGGATTTAGATTCATGATGTATATTTGCTGATCATTAATAGAAAGGAACTACGCCATGTTTCCTCAATCTTGCACTATAACTCTGTGTTGATGCGTTGATTAAAGTGCCGAGTTTTTACATTTTCTAAAAAGGGAAACAAGCTGGTTGGTTAGTGCCCAGCCAACCCAGCTCGTTCTCCCTTTTGTTCTTCTCATTTTCGATTAAGATGTGTTAATTATTTCTAATGCAAAGTGTGAAGTAAACAGATGTTTCTTTTATCTTTCTGCAAGGTTTAAATCTGATTTCATTACAATGTGACGGATCTGTGGTGTTCGAGTTAGATTAAAGTTTAATCTTAGGATTCCTTTCTTTGAAGCTTAATCTCGTTTTTTTCTTGAATCGTTCAGGCACGCATTTCTGCACTAGTGCATTTGCAGTTAGAAATATTGATTCTTTCGATTCATTATAGTAATGGTCTTTTGTTTTTATTTGATAAGTCTTAATGTGATCTTGAATAGTGTGATTTCTATTAAGTCTTAATGCAATTATGAAAATGTGATTTCCATTATGAAGTTCTTATGATATTTAGAATTAAACACACTTCTGAAACAAAATGCTATTGTGACAAACACACTGGTTTGTGCCTGTACTTTATACTATTTAGGAAAGATTTGATTCATGCATAATAGTTCTTAAAGGAAATCCTTCAGGTTTTAAAAGGTTATGCATGCAGATCAGTAGTGTGGATAGATATTATAGGACTGAAGCCTGTTGTCATATTTCAATGATCTCTTAGATTACATGCAAAGGTTCCTTAACTAAAAGTTTTCTTTGACTTTAGAATTAATTCTCCTTTTAGACATTAAAATATTAGTTGAAGCATCTTTAGGTTTGAGGAATTTATTCTAATTTTTTTTTCACCTTTGCAAGTTATTTTTCTTAGTTAACACATTCTTTATTTTCTCGAAAGAAGGATTGGAAAGCTTGGTGTAGGAACCTCTCTCCCGGTATAGGAACATAGTACTCTAGCCTTGAGGCTTAGAGTTCCTGCATAAAGACATAAATCTTAAGTACAACCATAAAGTATACTCCCAGCACTTAAACTTTGTTGTAGTACTAGTGCAAGCACATTGCAGAAGTACAAGAATAATAAATTAGTACAAGAAGGAAGATCTAAAAGGAGCCAGAGATATTCAAGTGTCCAATTATTAATCTGGAACACAACTTAGCTGAAGATAAACATAGATTTACATTTTCAAATATTGTTGCAAGAGGTTTTGAGAATTCCTTTTATTTGTTTTCCTGAAAAAGTACTTTCTTTCATATTCCAACACTAGAATATCTTTGTTGTAAATTGCCAGGTGATCTTTTCTTTTTGATTCTACAAGATTGCAATTAAGGAAGTAGGAATAGATTTTTGAAAAGTTCATATCATTTCTGGCATTTCTTGTGCTTCACCTCTAATTTTAAGAAACCCCCGGGTTGACAATTAGGTGTTGAAGCAGTCTTCTTGACAATAATTCCTACACCCAACAATGCACACATGCATCATTTAGTTTTCTTAGATCTATCCATATATGGATTTTTCCTTTCTAATTATTCTTTTGGACAACCATTGGGCTCACCCAATCAGATTCTTCTACTGGTTCAATAATATCCGCATCCAACATCTTATCAAGCTATTGGCACACCTTTTCTTTATACTTCAAATTTAGATGATAAGGTCTCTGCTTAATGTGTTTCACATAAGGTGTTATCACAAAATCAACCCCTGATAGGCTGCTGATCAGGTAGACCTTGAGTAATTGTTTCAAACCTACTTTTGGTTGAGGCTTAGCCTCCCCAACCTGAGAGGGCTCTCTCACAGGATTAAAGATTTTGACAATGAATAAGATGACTAACTCTACAAAACAAATGATCAAGTGTAAATGGTTGAAACACAATTAGAAAATATTCATTGGGCTTATGGAGTCAAATATGCTTCAGTATGACAGTAATATTAGCTTTACATAGAAGTTAGGGCATCTAGAATTCAACACATAGAGAATACATCAGAGACATATAGGACCACACATTTTATAAATGTATGAAGGAAGTTAGAGCACAACCAGTGATTTATAAGTAATCACACATTCATACCACTGTAGATAATGAGAAGAAGACAATACAAGACATTCTGAACATTGAATTCCTTTTGATTCCTAAGAAGTAAAGCCAAATACTGTATTACTTAAAACAAAGTATTACATAAAGCACAATATGAGAGTTTCTCTGAAAATTTCCAACAGCCAACCTGTTTGAAGGCTCGTTCAACTACATTGTTCTTTAGGATAATATCTAAGCCTTCAAGTTCTTTCCTCAGACACTTGCCTGACCTATGATCTTTCCTTTCTGTAGACCCCTCCATGGAATTCCTGCAAAGTGAAGATTAAAGAAGCTTGCACCATCTTAATCTTGAACACTGCCTCACTTGAAACGGATAAGGAAAGTTGCCTCACTTGATCTTCAAAGAATTCTAATTGAACGCCTGCCAATTTGCTCCTCATGCATGGACCCAAACATAATCATGACTGTGAATACTTGGCTCCTTTTTGAAACTTACAACCTAAGCGTACCAAGAAAGCTAACGACCCTAATGATGAGAATAAGTGGTTGAATGTGATAGGAAAAATGTATGGGCTGACAACTGATGATGTAAAAAATAACGGATTTTGATAGATTTGACAGTTGGATGAGATTTTCTACAGATTTGCATGAATCCCCGATTTCGTAGCGCAGTGAGTACAAATTCTGGGTTTTGCGCTACGAAATCTCCTAGACTAGGTTTTGCGCTACGAAAACTCCTAGACAGTTGCATAGCACATAAGAACCTTAAAACAAATTTGATACATGTAATCTATGTGTGTTGTAGGACCAGTGATGGGCAAGAACGGAGTGTTGACCTTATTTGACCATACCAACAAGACTCTTTTCTAGAACTTAGACACTAAAGCAACCATGGAAAGACAAGACCAAGACTGACACCAATCTTTTGGAATAAAACTGATGCTCAAAATTTAGCAGTCATTTCTTAAGTGATAACAGCGGCTCCACTTGGGATAGTGTGCCCCTGTGGTACACTAAGAACTTGTAGGCCCAGTGCTTTATCCTCCTATGATAAATAGAAATTTCTTTGAAAAGCATCCCCTTTAAGCTTCTTGGGCCTTCACCTTGGGCCTAAGCCTTCTATTTCAGCTTGTCATTATTATCAAAAAGAAAAAACTAATAAAACAGATATATACAATGTTATGAGAAACTGATAGTATTTCAAAAATGATAATGCTTTAGGAACCTGCCATTAACAGGTCCTCCAGCATATAATTCTCCATCAATTTCCTGCAAAATGTAAGTGTTGTTTCCATGGAAAGTAGCAATCTGATAAGGACCCTTCCACAAATTCTCAAACTTACCGTGCTTACCCTTTTCTTCGATTCTGGCCTCCCATTTCAGCACTTTGTCATGGATCTGAAAACTAACTTCTTTGATCCTTTTATCAAATGTATTCTTGATTCTTTTCTGACTGTGTTGATGACTGTCATACACCTCATTTCCCTTCTCCTGTAGGGATATCAACTGATTGATTCTCCTTTGTACAACATTTGCTTCCTTTTCCAATCCTTGAATTAGTTTCATTACAGGTACTCCAAGTGATGTTGGAAATATAGCTTCAGTACCATACACTAATTCATATGGCGAAGTGCCAATAGATCTCTTTTTACAAATCCTATCAGCCCACAAAGCATACTTCAATTTCAAATGCCAAGCTTTCTTGTTTTCTTGCAGCACCTTCTTAATGATCCTTACAATGCTTTTGTTTGATGATTCAACAAGGCCATTTCCTTGTGGATAATAAGCAGTAGAATGTCCAAGAGTGATGTGGTATTGGTGACAAAAATTATTCATTTTCTTGGACTTAAAATCTTGAGCATTGTCAGTTATAATCTTCATTGGACAGCCAAATCTAGACAATATATTATTTTCTAGGAAAGAGATAATCACTGAATCATTAGCTTGCCTTGTTGGAATCGCCTCTATCCATTTGGTGAAATAATCCGTGGCTGTGAGAATCCAATGATGCTGTCCTAATGAAGGAGGATGAATTTCTCCAATAAAATCCAATCCCCATTGCTGGAAAGGCGCCTCAACATATATAGGAACCAAAGGCAAAGGCACAAGTTTCCTCTTTCCTTCAAATATTTGACATTCATGACATGTAGCCACCCTTTTGTAAATGTCTCTGAACATAGTTGGCCAAAAATATCCAGCCCTTAAGATCTTGTTTGTAGCAGCTTTCCAATAATGGTGTCCTCCACAATCTCCTTTATGAAATTCTTCAATTACTTTATTAGCTTCTTCTTCAAGGAGACAATTTAACAAAATCCCTACTGCATCTTTCCAAAACAAATTTTGGTCATACACAAAATATCTTAAAGATTTCAACTTGACAAATCGAGCTTTGGACATTGAAAGATTGGCAGGGGCTTTATTATGCTATAGAACAAAAGCCACATCCTTGTACCATTCTGAAACCAAGAATTTTTCATTTAATTGGACCAATTCCTCCTCACTTTCAGAAATTTCTGAGATCTTTGCATTCAAATTAATGTCAAGGCAGTCCAGATTTGACTGATTCATTAGCTTTGCCAAGCCTTGACCCTTCACCAATTTGGTAGGTTTGATGTCAATGTCATACTCCAACAATTTTGCTATCCATTTGCCCCTTTTTCCATCTGGATCTGCCTATGTTAAGATATTCTTTATTACAGCATTTGGAACATAAGCGACAATATGAGAATGCAAAACATAGATTCTGAAATCTTTTATGGCTTTCACCAAGGTGTAAGCTTGCTTTTCTAGAATATTGTACTTCAGTTTAGCATTTGATAATGTCTTACTAAAGAAAGAAATAGGTTGTTTAGCACCTTGATTTCCTTTTTGCAGTAAAACTCTAGCAATTGTATCTTCAGAAGCAAATGCAAAAATAAGAAATTCCTTGGTAAAATCTGGGCTAATAAGTATTGGTTCTTGTGTAAGCGCCTTCTTGATTTCCTCGAAAGATTTCTTTGCTTCATCTGTCCACTTAAAGTCCACTCCTTTCTTCAACATCTTTGTTATATTCTTGACAACCTCAGCAAAGTTAGGAATGAAGCGTCTAACAAAATTCACTTTTCCAAGAAAAGATTGTATCTCTTTCCTACTTCTTGGGAGATCTAGCTTTTGAATTGCAATAACTCTATTAGGATCAATGCTAATTCCTTCTTCAGAAATGATATTACCAAGAAGCTTTCCTGATGTTAAAGTGAAGATACTTTTAGTGGGATTAAGAGAAATCCCAAACCTTCTACATTTCAGCAGAATTCTTTCAAGGTGTTTCAAATGATCTTCTTCTCTCTTTGAAAAATTGTGATGTCATCAAGATAAACAACCACTGATTTATCCTTTTCTTCAGCAAAGGAAATATCCATTGCTCTTTGTAAAGTGGCCCCTACATTCATGAGACCGAAAGGCATCTTGGCGTAAATGAATGTTCCCCATGGTGTTGTGAAGGTTGTCTTCTCTTGATCATCTGGATGTACCAGAATCTGATTGTACCCTGAGAAACCATCAAGCATAGACATCCTTTGTGAACCAACAATATATTGTAGAATTAAATCCATCTTGGGAAGAGGATAGTTATCTTTCAATGAAGCTTTATTCAAATTTCTAAAGTCTACACAAATCCTGATCTCTCCACTCTTCATTCTAATTGGAACCAAATTAGCAAGCCAATTTGAGAATCTGATTGGAACAATGATTTTAGCATCAAAGAGTTTCTTAATTTCCTTTTTAATCAATGGCATGAGAAGAGGATTAATTCTTCTTAACTTCTGCTTGAAAGGTTTCTCATTCTCCTTAATAGGAATAGTATGTAGATAATAGAAGAATCATATTGTTTTAAATCAGCATAGCTCCATGCAAAAACATCAACAACCTTTTCATCATCTCAACATATTTGGCTTTCACATCAGCCGAAAGAAACTTTGAGATCTTAACCATCTTATGTACAACTGAATTCCCTAAATTGCAGCTCTCTACTTCCTCCTCGTCAGCCTGTAATTTTGGAGCTTTGAACACATCATTTTGATCGAACAATTTCTCAAGAGGAATGAGACCCTTAGGTATTAAATTGTTTTTTAATTATAAGACTTTAGACTTTTCCTTTGACTCCACAAACATATTTTGTAGATCCATTTGAGTGCTTTCAAATTCTTCTTTTAATTCAATGAAATTATTTACTTGCTGATCATCTTCAAAGACTTGCCAATTAGTGATGTTATCTGATATAGCTGGTCGATGATGAACCTCCACCTCATACTTTTCATAAGAATGCATATGAATAACAAATAGACTGGCAGAAACAGCAAGGGAATCTGCAATGGAGTTTTGGTCTCTAGTTTTGAATATGCCTGAAACTTTTCCAACATATCTAACACTAAATTTCTCTATGCTCTCATCCTTACATCCTTTGTTTGATAAGCACCTTCCACTTGTTTAATCACCAATTCAGAATCTCCAAAAACAACAATGTTTCTAGCCTTGATCTTTAACAAAACTTCTAAGCCCAAAATCAGAGATTCGTATTTAGCCATATTATTTGTGAAATCAAAGTTTAGCTTGTAAGAGTAAAACTTACTGTCATCACTTGGACTTATGATCCAAATTCTAGCTCTTGCCCCTTCTCTTCCTGCTGATCCATCAAAGTACAATGAGCACCAGCCCATTGTCTCTTTTTCATTTTCTTGCTGATTTCCTAGGTGCTGATTTTCTGAAAGCATCTCGTCCGATTCATCTTCAACTAACTCATTAAAAAGGATGGCTGATCCAAGCCCAGTATCAAATGAATAAATGGGAAAATTTTGAGGTTTGCCTTTGCTGCTTATCATATAAGCCATTTTGGTCTCCCGATACAATCTCCTTTTCTCACCAAAAACAGGGATAGTAGCATAGGTAAGGTCCATCTGCATTGTGCCTTTGATCTTCGTTGCCCACGATCTTGAAAGCAACATCCCAAACTTAGGTGGCACGTTGTCCACAACAATGTCCATGACAATTGTCTTTGCTGGAATTTGTGTTAGACCCACAATAACATCTTTAATTAAACCAATGCATTGAACTCTTTTTGAACCAAAAGAGAATAAATCCTTATATGGTCTTGTTACCTGTAATCCTAACCTTTCCATGATTACCTTGGGCATAAGATTATGAGAGGCCCCTGAATCCAACATAGCATTATGTAGGGGCATATCATGAATACTAATGCTTACATAGAAAGGGGGAAATTCTTCATTCTGATCATCTTCAAGTCTTGGAGCCAAGTATATAATAGGATTGTCTTCTTGTACATTTAAGATATCACCCACTCCTGGTTGTGAATTAAGCATCTCTACAATCTTACTTCTGTATTTATCTACCTTGAGGATTTCACTAAAAGGAACTGATATTTTGATTTTTGCAATTTCATTCTCAAGGTTGAAAACAGAAACAATTTTCTCAATTTCTTTAGTAGGAGATGGAGTTTGAATGTCCTTTTTGCCAAGTGGAGAATCAATTTTTCCCTTAGCAGCCTTTGGGTTGTCCCTCCTATCTCCAACAACCTTGAAATCATCCTTCTTGGGATGTGTTTTGTTTGCTGTAATTGGCACATTTCTATTCCTGAGATTGTACTGT
Organism: Pinus taeda; assembly: GCA_000404065.3. NCBI lineage: Eukaryota > Viridiplantae > Streptophyta > Pinopsida > Pinales > Pinaceae > Pinus > Pinus taeda. The sequence goes on from APFE031607336.1 coordinate 106,899, forward strand.
TTTTGAATTTCAAAGATAGCATGTTGATAGCCCTTTAAATAGTGTGAAGGCTCCTCTCCTTGTTTGGTCACACTGGACTCATCATGTTCTTCCTTAGTCAAGAAAACTCCTAACACTTCTTCATCAAGACAATGGATGGATTCTTCAGGAATTTCTGGTTCATCTTCTTCATCGACTAAGTTTTGCTGAAAAGGGGGTCTTACTGGAGGATCAGGCTGTTGATTCCTATTTTCCCTTGGCCTTTGTTGGTTTTGAGGTCTCCTAAACTGAGGATGTCTAAATTGAGGCTCCTGCTGCACAGGAGGAGCAGAAGCATTTCCAAGGGCCAACCGATCCATCAGCTTCTCCATGGTCTTCATCATTGAGTCAATTTTATCTTCTGGAGCTGAAGAGGAAGGTTTCTCTTCTTCTTTCAATTTAGATTTTCCCATCTTTTACTTTTTAGCAGCAACCATGTTTACTTCTACTTTAATTGCATCATTTTGCATATCAGCAAGTGTAGCAGAGTCTCTCTCTCCAAGCAACAGAGAGGAATCAGAATGAAATGCTTCAGCATGTCTCATTTGTGCCAAAGCTTCAGGAGGTTTTAAACGAACGGGGACAAAATTAAACACTTTGTTAAACCTCTTTGAGAAGTTTTGAATGGTCTCACCAGGTGCCTTCTATGATTATTGTATTCAGAAAGAGCTTGAATTGGATTAGTTCTATTTCCCCATTTCCTCAGAAAGATATCTTCAAACTCTACCCAATTATGAATGCTCCCAGCTGGAAGGGCTTTAAACCATTTTCTAACTTCCCCGATAAAGGTTTGTGCAAATAATCTTAGTTTCACATCTTCATCATCAACTTCCTCTATGTCAGAAAATCATTTAATTTGTCTACATGTTCTTCTGTTGTGATTTCTTCATCACCACCCCATGTTGGAATTCTTGCAGCATATTTGCTAGGAAGGTCATGCAAAACAGCAGGAGTGCTAGTGGAGCATACCTAGTAGGTATAGCCATGATTAATGGAGGAACAGTGATGACAGGTACTGAAGAGACAGAAGGAACAAAACTGATATGAGGTGGATTGCTTGGTGTTTGAAAACTACTAGGACTAACAGAAGCAGAGGATTAGGTGTTAATATGAAAATGACTACTTGGGCTTTGCAAACCAGTGACAAATGTACTCCAATCTGGAAGGGGTAAACCAACTTTAGATTTAAGTAAGACTTCGAAAGGATCAAGTTCTTTAAGTTTATCTAAGTCTTCCCTTTCTAACAATAATTCAGTAGTAACAACTTCCCAAAATTCCTCTTTATCTTTTTGTGATACTAAAGATGAAGTGTCAACCCCTCTTTTTTGCAAATCTAAAATAATTCCAATGAGTTCTTCTTCGTTTTCTGATCTAAACAACACCTCATGAATTTTGTCATCAACTATTTTGTCCTCAGGACTTCTTGAAAATTCAGAGAGCAAAGATTTTGAATAAGATGGAGTACCTGGTGTTTCAGTAAATCTTTGTCTGCTCCTTGAAAGGGTATTTGGATTGTCCACAGGAGTAGGTGGATTTGGGTCAGGATTGCTACATGTATATCTCCCTCTCGATGCCACCTTTTGAACTTTTGAAAATGTATGGAGTCACCAAGGTAGATTGCAGCCTCGAAAAGTTTTTTGAGCTCCTGCTACCTTCAGAAGTTTAGTATCTTGATTTCGGGAATGAATAATCTTCAAGATCTCGGCAGGCACACCAAAATGTTATCACAAAATCAATCCCTGATAGGCTGCTGATCAGGTAGACCTTGAGTAACTATTTCAAACCTACTTTTGGTTGAGACTTAGCCTCCCCAACCTAAGAGGGCTCTCTCACAGGATTAAAGATTTTGATAATGAATAAGATGGCTAACTCTACGAAACAAATGAACAAGTGTAAATGGTTGAAACACAATTAGAAAATATTCATTGGGCTTATGGAGTCAAATATGCTTCAGTAGGACAATAATGTTAGCTTTACATAGAAGTCAGGGCATTTAGAATTCAACACATAGAGAATACATTAGAGACATATAGGACCACACAGTTTATAAATGTATGAAGGAAGTTAGAGCACAATCAATGATTTCTAAGTAATCACACATTCATACCACTGTAGATAATGAGAAGAGGACAATACTGTTAGGTTCATATACCAATAGGTTTCATCTTTCATGATTGACAGTGGAAGGGCTAAATGTGTTCATCATTGCAGGCTGCAAAGGTTCCATATTTTGTGTACATACTATGAAAATTAAAAAATGAAAAGAGGGTATGCCTTAAAAGAATAATCAGAAGGCAAGAAAATCAAATGGTCAAGAGAAAAGTGAAAATGAACCCCAAACTAAAGACCAGGAAAGTGGCCAGTCAAAATGCCTCTACTATCTTTTGGGCAGTATCATACTCTACAAATACTGCTGCTAATCATACTTGATGGATGGCCCAATAGTCTAAACTGGACCATGCCATGTTTAAATTGCTTGTTGTAGAATAGAGAATGTTTCCTGACCAAACAGCTCAAGCTTGGCAGATGACTAGCTAGGTAGTGAAATAAAGGAGCCCAACTGCTTAATCTGGGTCCTTGGAAGAAATAAGGGTACATTTAGATAGGAGGGCAGTCAAAAGAAAAAGAGAACAATCAGGGTCTGCTAATTCAAGTGCACCCACTTCAAATGAAGAAAAAATACAAGGATTACTAGGATGTGTAAGTAGTGCAAGGTTGCAGAAAGGATGGGCCATCACCAATTGGCTTATCAAGTACAAGACTCATTTCATTCAGGATATGGGCATCATAGCAGAGGTTGGAGGACAAAACATTGGAAGCATGTCTAATTTCCCCCTATTTTTCCCCCAAACATTATTTACTAACATCCCCAAGGACCTTGAGATCTGCTCAAAGAGTCCAGTTCCACTTCAATTCATGACAAGCTACCAGGTGAAACTATGAAGTTCAATTAAGGAAAAGAAGCCACATTTTTTGTGTAAAAATCTTCATTCTCAATTCCCTCACCCTCAATTCCTAAGTTTTACCTCTTAAAACTTAGTCTTTACCCCTTCACTCACCTCACAATGTCATATTAACCACTAATGTATTATTTAGCTCCCTAACTCCACCCTTCCCTAATTCTATAAAGATCTATGAAAAAAATCTCAAAAAATCTATATAAATACCCTCCCCCTAGCACTATAGCTATATAACCCTTTCTTGGGGAATATTAACCCATCAGGGGTTAATATTAACCCTCTTCACCCTAAAACTATGGGTTTTTGTCAAAAAACTATGGTTAAAAATAAAAAAATTAAAATCCCCACCCTTGCTAAACCTCCCTACCCCTTTTCCGTGCTGAAATTGATGTTTGCAATGTTTTTTAATTAAAACATTAATTATTAAACCCAAAAACCGAAATCCTAATGTTTATAACCCACTCCCGCGCTTGATTTATTTAAATCTATTAAAGTAATAGGCGGGTCCCCCTGCCTTAACGCGCCATCACACCAAGTTGCCGCCCACCGTCCGATCATCGGCCCCACTCATCGAATGACTGGCAGTCATTTTCACTTACAAAGTGCCTAACCTTTTGCGTCCGGGGGATTGGCGGTATTACCACCGTACCCCCGCCACGGGTCGGCCTCCCGTGTTGTTCGGAGCCCCCCCCCCCCCCACCTTAAACTGCTTACCACCTCAGGGGGCTCTGGGGAAACCACTTACCGCCCGTGCCCCTTCGCTAACGTCATGCCCCCGTCAGCGTGACGTCACCTCGCCTTTCCGCCACCGCGCCTCCACGTCACCTCCGCGTCATCTGTCCACCCGTCCGCCCTGCCACCGTGTCACCGCCACCTGGCCACCCACGTCAGCTGCCACGTCACCCTGCCGTACCCGGACCCATGATGACGTCAGCATGACATCATCACCAAAAAGGCGCCAAAGGGCCAAAAATGTATAAAAGACGCGAAATGACCGTTATTCGTCATTCTCATTCTTCGTTTCCGGAGCGCCTCTGCATGCAAAAAATGTCTTTCAATGGCCGAAATAAAAAATTCACCCGCCAAAGTTGCTGCCGCCCTCATCGTCGACCCAAGTACCTGCAACTAATCTAGCTCGACACCTCCGGCACCATAAAAACCAGGTATTTGCTGCAGGCGACCTTCTTTACCCGCATTTCTCCTATTGTTCTCCTAAAAATCCTGTAAAGAAACTCTGCAAAGGATCCTCACTGATAAATTGTCCACTGAAACTACTTAAAAACCTAGCAAAACCCCTGCACCACAAGGCTCTCCGAGAAACCCGTGCCCTTCTGCAAATTCACCATAAAAAAACTAATCGAAGAAGCCGAGCTACCGGCTAAAAGCAAATACAACTGCTCCCTCATCCCTGTTATAAGAAATTCCCTTGAAAAACCAGCTAATTAGCTCAAACACACTCTGGTTTTTTCAACAGAGTGCCCCTCAGTTCATCAAAACCTGTAAGAGTTTCCTTATACTCTCAAGCTGCTCACTGCCAAACACAATTTAGCAGGCATTCCTCAGCCTTTGCACCAATCCTAGACTCAAGTAAACATCCAGTTAAAATCAGACATGGCCACTCCATCTACACTAGATGTAGCTCCTATGAATCCACCCAATAAAGAGCTTGAAGCTATGCCACTGGTAGACAATGATTTCCTCATTGCAGATTTTGTGGCAGAGAGGAACCACTTACAGACCTTCTGCGAGTTGAGGAATAGTCACTTGGACAACAGTGACATGTATGGCATCTGGGAGTCCAATCTGCCCACCTACTTCCTACCATCTGTAAATGTCTTTCCTGAAGTCATTCACCTCTGTGCAGAAAACTATGACCAAAAGCTTAGAGCTGTAAAGTCTCCATCTGGGAGCATCCTCTTTTACATAACACTAGACTCCATCAATAAAATGCTGAACTACAAGCAAACCCAGTTGCTGTACCCTTTTTCCATTAAGTACTTGCTGGATGAGGGCTCCAAGCTCTCTAGCACAGACATTGCTGCAGTGGCCAAAATTTCATGAAGGCAGACTGCCAACCTTCTGGGCCACCTCCTTTTTCATATACCAATTTCAATGAGGTAGGCAAGCTGCTGGTGGACATGTTAACCTCTGTGCTGGGATTCACCACAAATGAGCATGTTGATGAAACTGTGCTGGTCATGCTATCTGCATATAGCCTTGAGAAGCCCCCTGCTGTAAAATACAATTATGCCAAGTATATTGCCAACAAGATACATGACCAACTGTCAAGGTTGAAAAGGGAAGCAATATTTAAGTATTCATCGTACATCTATCACCTGTTCATGTATTATCAGACAGATTGCTTCCAGTGCCCTATCAAGAAGCTAGACTCACAGGGTGAGAGGAGGTCTGTTATCTTCTGGTCCTCAGTCTTCCACCAAGTCCAGAATTCTCCCTATTCATACTATGAATTTATTGACCAATTTGTTTATCCAGTCACATGCCTCTTAAAGAGGACTCCTCATATCAGATTTTCCAAATATATGCATAAAATCTTACAGTTGTCCAGGAATTACAAAATAGGTGATTGGTATTTATACCAAAATCACACAGTTATCAGAATCTATGGTTGTGGGCTCTGTCCCTACAGGCTCCCAAGGTATGTGCCTATGAGGTTGTTTTCCCTGGAATACTATAGATAGCTCATAAACTCTGATCTGACACACTTCCATAGTGCCAAGAAGAAAGCTAATCTCAAATTCAGAGACCACCTAGGCCCATTCATCATGAACAAGAAAGATGGTTGGCAAGAAGCTGATCAAATATTGGGGCAATAGCTCAAACTTAAAAGAAGCTTCTGGTGGGTCCCTTATGATCCTGAAGGCTTTATCAGTGTTAGGAGAGTCAAGTATAGGATGCTAGCCTATAAACATTGCCCATACCCACAAATAGAACACTTTACCAACCAAGATGAATGGGTACCTGAATCAATAGTATAAGAATTTACTCAGGAAGAAAAAATGGAGCAGACTGTGAAAGATTTAGAGAAAACTCTTGACTTGGATTCTTGTCAAACAGGTCTTGTTCAAACAACCAGTCCAAGTAGGAGAAGGCACATCCACTGCTCCAGCTGCACAGACCACCCAGCAAGCACCTACAACAACCACTACAGCGAAGGGCAAAGAAATAATGGATGAACAACAAGAGACAGAGACAGGGCAGCCCAGCACCTCAAAGGATCAAACTCAAGGGCAAGCCCCTTTACAGCAAACTGGACCACCCCAAATCCCAGTTCTGCAAACACCTCTCAATGAAGAGAGAGGAAAAAAGAGAGATAGAGAGGAGGTCACACCTCCAAGTGGGTCAACACAGCAACCAGAGGCCAAGAGGCCAAGAATTGACCCCGAAACAGAGGAGGAAGATATCAGTGAGGAAAGGGCAGAAAGCCACAGCAGAGAAAGGCAATCCAGCCAGCAGACTGCCACTAGCTCATTTCAGCTAGAACAGGCCATGCAACAAGGCATAGAGGTATCCTCCTCAAGGTAGCAGGGCAAGAAACCAGCTGGGACCAAAGGAGGTTTCATGGAGATCAAGGCACAAAATGAATTGTTGAGAGTGCAACTCTATGATCAATTCTTGAAGGCAACTCCCTCCAAAAAACAAAGATTGATGGCTGCCTATGATATCAAAGAGGAAAAATGATTTTTAGTCATTTAAATCCTAAAGTTCCACATCCCAAAACCTCTGCAGATTACTTAATAACAAACTTGGAGGTCTTTTCTAAAGACATACACCCCATGGATCAGATAGAGTTGCACAAACAAACTGGGGAAATGGTGTATGCAACACTTGTAGACAGGGCCATGTTGGCCCATCAGTTAAAAGAAGCACTAAAGAACACAAATACATAGCTTGATTTGGAAAGGTTATCTTCCTCTGCTAAGGACAACAGAATAAAGACTTTGGAAGACATAATCATTGATCTGGGACATGACCCAAAGGATCCAAAGGGTGTTAGGGCCCTTATGAAGAAAAAAGAGGATGACATTACTGCACTGAGAAAGAAGGAAAAATTGCCTCCAACCATTCACCCTCAAATAGCATAACTTGCACAAGAAAAGCAAGTAGATGATGCCATGGATCTGCTTCTGATGATTAATCAAAGAATATTGCAAATGGAAGCAGAATTAGAGAAGGCATTGCAAGACAAGAAAGGGGAGTCAACCTCCCAGCCTCCTCAAACATCTACAACTCTTGGACCTACCCCTCCTACACAAGCAACAACAGCCCCTCCTGCCATTCCAGCACCAACCACAACTACATCAGCAACATGAGCAACAACAGAAGCAACAGTAGCAACAGAATCCAGCGTGAGTATGGAGGACTTGATGAAAGCTGTCAAAGAGCGTGAGACTCAAGTAACAGAAATAAATGAAGCCAAGGATAGACTGGCCAAGCTAGAGGCCAGCTATGATAAGTCCAAGATGACAGTGGCAGAAAAGCAAAGAGAAATAAAGGCCTTGGAGGCCAAAGTAAAAACTTTGGAAAAGGATTTGCTCCTAGGCAAGACCTTAGCAGAAATAAAGAAGATAATTTGGGCCAAAATTGGCCAATCAATCTAGGACCAATGGAGGTCAATCCAGGCAATATATGATCAGGTTGAACTAATAGGCATGGCTCATGTTGAAATACAAAGAGCCAGAACAGCACTAGGAATCATGCCTGAGAAAGCCAATAAAATGATACATTTCTTCAATAACCGCACTAGGGAGGAATTGGCAGCTCTAGAGATAAACAGCAGAACAGACACCATCCTGATAGCTAAGAAAGTGTTGACCTTGAGGAATTTCACTCAAACTCTGGGAAGAAAATATCAGGAAATGAAGGCAGAAATTGATGAATTCAGGGCAAAAATGACAGTGTTATAGGATAAAGGACTGCCAAGCCTAGTGACTGGCATAGGACAACTACTGTCATATAATCAGTATATGACAAGGATCAACAATTATGTTGAAAATCAAATAACAGCATCCAGCAGCTCCACAGAAGAAGCAGGGCCTCCCTCTGGGCAGTCTCTGTATGACAAGTTAGAAAATCTATTTTTTATTGAGCA
>APFE031607336.1:125188-156339 GCA_000404065.3 Pinus taeda
GAGGGGAAGAAGCATAGGATTTATTCTTCTAAGTTTCTTCTTGAATGGTTTTTGATTTGGTTTTAAGGGAATGGTATGTTGAATCACTGAGGTGTCATAGGACTTCAAGTCCTCATAACTCCAAGCAAATACATCTTGGAACTCTTTGAACAAATCCACATACTTTTGCTTTTGACCAGGGGGCAGATTTTTGGACAACTTAATCATTTTGGGCTATTCTACTGTCCCTATGTTGTGTTCTTCTATAGCAGCATCTAAAGGCTCCATTTTTGGCTTTTTGGGCACATCATTGTCATCAAACATATCTTCTAATGGAGTAAGGCCAGTAGGCAAAAAATTATTCTTCAGATCAATGGACTCAACCTCTGCTTTGGCGGTTTCCTCTAAATGCATATGTTTCAGCAGTTTTATGTTTGCATTGTCAAAAATAGTTGGGTTTAGGATTTTTTCCGCTGTTGCAGCTGTTACAGCCTGCTAATTTTTTTTGTTTGTTGTTGGGAATTGTTCACGGCCTCCATGTCAATGTTTAAATTTGAAAACTCGCCCTCAAGGGTGAGGAAATTGTTAATGTGGGCATCATTTTCAAACCCTTGCCAATCTCTAATATTGTTAGGAACCGCGGGCCTATGTTTTATCTCAGCAGTAATATGGTGATTTGGCTCAAACGGAAGCTTGCATGTACTAGCAAAAGTAGCTAGGCTGTGGGAATGTATGTTATGGTTTCTAGAAATCTTGGCAAGCTCGGATTTAGCGAAGGTGTTAAGTATATCTGTTGCAGCAGTCCTATAGGACCTCATCCTATTGGCATTAGTAACGAAGTTTCCCTTCATCTTTTGGATGATCAAATCAAAGTCACCTAGAATGGAAACTTTTGTAGCTCCTAGAACTTTGAGCAGTTTTAGGCCTAAGAGGAGAGCTTCATACTCTGCCATGTTGTTGGTACATCTGAAATTTAATTGGTAGGCATGGCCTTCTGCATGATTTTCATGTGTATTGTGAATCCATACACCTTCCCCTGCTCCTAACTTGTTGATGGAACCATCAAACTCTAAATACCATGTAATTTCTTGTTGTTGGTTTGTATCAAGAGTTTCAGTTATTTTAGGATTGGGCAGATTTAGAACTTCAGTTTGAGGAGGTTCTTCTTGTTTACTGGCTGCCTTGACTGTTGTGACTACTTCAAGGGCACGGGCAGCCGGTTCTTCATTTATGCATGTCTCTAGCTCTGAAGCTAGAGGCTTCTCACCAGTTGGAGGATCGTTACCATCATTGAAAAGAATAAATGAATCCATATCAGAATGGATTGAGTAAATTGGAAAATTTTGGGGCATCTCCTCACTACTCACCACATACTTCATCAATGTTTCTCTATACAGTCTCTTTGGTTGCCCAAAGACAGATATAGTGGCATAAGAGAGGTCGAGTTGAAGGGATCCTTACAGTTTTGTTCCCCATGATCTTGATAGGAGCATACCTTATTTTGTTGGAATGTCAGCAACTACTACGTCCATTAGGATTGTCTTGTTGGGAAATTGGACTAAAGACACACAAAGGTCTTTGATTAAGCCTAAACACTTGAGTCAAAGGAGTATAGATCCTTGTAGGGTCTTGTGACATCAAGGTTTAGCTTTTCCATCACATCTTTGGGCATAAGATTGTGTGAGGCACCTGAGTCAAACATAACATTGTGCAAGATTTTGTCATGTATGTTCAGACTGACATAAAAAGGTGGAACAGATCCATATGTTGTTTTTCCATTAACTTCTGGACCAAACAGCAGCTCAGGGGTATCATCTAGAACATTTACATCATCCCTGACCTCTGGTAGTTGAACCGATCTTTGAATTTGCTGCCTATATACATCATGTTTGGCGAGTTCTGAGAGGGGGATGGATATTTTAAGTTTTCCAATCTCCGGTTCTAAATTGAATGGTTTTTCTGATGGATTCTTAGCGTTAATAGTAGCAGATTTCTCCTTTTCCAGAATACTCTCTGTATTTTCCTTTGGATTGTCTATGCTATGGTGAATGACAGTTTGTGGTAGTTCTGTCTTGGGAAGATTTTTTGGAGTGCCGTTCAAATTTTCTTTTGAGGGAGAAGAGGTAGAGGCTGGTCAGTAGGAGGCTATATGTCTGATATGTCCTCTATAGTTACCTGATGCGGGTTTGGGACAACAATAGCAGCTGGTTATGTTATGACAACCTTGCCTTTAATCTTATTAGGCTATTTGTTGTCCTTCATTTTGGTAGGTGCAGGGATATCTATGGTTCTTGTCCTCAGCTTATATTGTTTGTGGACCTCATATACAGCAGAATCATAGCCTTGTTTAAAATCAAAAGACTCTCTCGTCTTGGTCTGAAATTGTTTTATATCAGGGTAGTCTTGGTCTTCTTGAGTGAGAAAGATTTGCTGCTCATTTTTCGAATATATCAAGTTTATGTGAGTCTCATATGTGGGCTAACCAGATGTGGATGCCTCTGCGTAGTTTTCTTGGAAAGGAGGTCTAACATCATGGTCAGGACTAGCCCTTCCAGCATTTGTGGTTTGATTTTTCCTAAAGTTTGGATTTCTTATGGTGTTGGACTGTTGTCCTTCCCGTGATGATTTTCTCTCAACACTCTCTACTCTATCTCATAGCTTATGCATGCCATTGATAATAGCATCCAACTTCTGGTATAAGGCCGAGGGTTCTTCCTTAAAGGTAGTTCTCCTCTCGGTTCTAGCTCTGTTTCTTTTGGCAATTAGGTTTGCCTATACACTAACAGCAACATCTTGAATCTCTGCAAGGCTTTGAGGGGCTCTTTCCCTTAGCTGATAAGCCATTTCAGCATCAAAACCATCAGGGAATTTGTACAAAGCAAGATCAGGTGGAGGTCTTAAGTTTTCTGGTATTGCATTGTAGACATTATTGAACCTTGCACAGTAGTCCAAAACCGTTTCCTAAGGGCCTCTTTTGATAGTATCATACTTAGATAGTATGTGCAAGGGGTCTTTCTTTTTCTCCCATATGTTAATAAATGTCTGGTATAAGGCTTCTGGGTTTAATATGGAATTGGGGGTGAGTGCTCTAAACCAGGTCCTGACATCACCGGTCAAACTTTGGACAACAATCTTCATTCTTACACTGTCATCATCAATCTCGTAACTCTCAAAGTAATCCTGCATTTTCTTTGTATGCTGTAGGGTTGTGCAGGAATTTGTGACATCGAAATAGGTAATTTTAGTATGGTAATCCTGAGGCATAGCCCCAAGATTAGAAGGCAGCTGTAAGGGTGCATATCTATTAGCCATATTAACAAGGATACATGGAACAACTAGAGTAACTGGGATAATAGGAGTGGAAACGGTTGTATGTGTAGTGAACGAGGGTGTGGACACAGTGTTTGGAGAAGTGGATGATGAACAAGTAGATGATGAACAAGGGGAAGAAGGGTTTGAACATAACAGAACTTTGACAGGGGTTGAAAAACTACTGGGCTAAACTGTTTCAGGACTAGTATCAGCAAAATCTTCTTGCTGCTCTTGTTTTCTAAGGATTTTAGGGATTATGTTTGTATTTTCAAAAACAGCTGGGGGTTTTGGATCTGGATTTGATCTTGTGTAACGTGAATGCTTCTTGGGAGCCAGCTTCTAGCTTGTTTTTTTTTTTTGGGATTTTTTCTAAGAATGTGGGTTAACCAAAACCTTTGAAGGTTGGTTTCTTCCTCCGCGAAGCTTCGGACTGGTTTTGTGAGATTATCTGAGGAAGGTCCCCAGTGGAGTCGCCATTATGTTAACACTTAGGTTGTCCCTAAGCTCCTGAAGGGATACGACTGAGGTAACCACAAACTAATCTTTGGAATACAGGTTCTAGCCCGCCTGTAATCAAAGAGGGCTCTCTCTTGATGATTTAACGTTGTTAATGATGATTTTAGGCTAGCTATTGGGTTCAGTGGGTGTTGTTTAGGTTTGGATGGTGTTTGAATGGAAGGAAGATGCATTCACGCAGAGAGGCACGCTTAGAGTGATAAGTTTCAAACCATTGGGCATGGAGTCAAGGAGTAGGAACGCAGGTAGGCTTTTTGATAACAAGGGGAATATGGAGCAAGGTAGCTGCACATGAAACAACCTTCAAGCTAAAGAGATGGGCTGAAATGTAAGGATTGAGAGGCAATCAAGAATCTCTCAAACAACTTAATAGGGGGAAAGAGAATGAAATCTATCTAGGGGCAGTTAAGAATCCCTGGATAACTGTCATACATGGTGTAGGGCAAATATGAGCCAGGTGGAATTCATATTTATGCCTAAAACAGATGAAAACATAAAGAAACAACAAAAATTGAGCATAGAGTGCAATTAAAAAATTCTAGGCTATTCTTTGTTTCTGCTGCTTAGATAATGATATATGAATGGAAGAACAGAGGTAAGAAGCACTTATTGAGTCATGTACTGGCACAGGAATTCCACAGTCACTCTTCAACCATTAAACACAATATACAATTCATCCTCCGAGCTCTTAAGAAATCTTTGATTATAGAAATTATCACATATACAGTGCGAGTCCCTGCTCAAGCAAAACATCAAACCAACAAAGACCAACCCTCATTACATTGTTAAGGGTCCTCTTTATAGGTAAAATATCCAAAAGTATTTATTACAGCTGACCTAAACAGGTCTGCGGGAAAGCTTTTTTAAACCTAAACTTGTGCTGGAATTAAATGCAAGTAAATATCCTTTGGGCTGCGCCAGAGGCAGCTGGATCAAAATGAGTTAATACGGTGTCTTTGGTGACCTGGTGCAGTGGTTCTGTAATAACTGTGCTTTGAGTTCTGGTCCATTGATCTCATGTGAGTTTTAATGTGCAGTCATTGTGATGATGAGCTTTGAATGGTTCCTTAACTGCTTCTTGACTTTCAAGGTTTTCTTTTAATGTTTCATTCGCCTCGAGCCCTGAGAAGGTATTCACTGATACACTTCGCCGCAACACTGATACTCTTTGACATGCATTTTGGCTTCACATCTGCTCTGATACTCTTCGATGCCTGAACCAGGTCTTTCTCTTTCTTCTGATACGTTAAAAACTGCAAAATCGGGCCTTTTCTACCTTTTTCGGTGCAAAAATGGCTGAGGAATCAAAAGATTCCCTAAAGATTCCCCTCCTTAGCCTTTTCCCGTAGCGATGCGTGATTAGCACTAAGCGCTAATCGCACATCGAAAACTACCCCTGTTTCTCATTCCAGGCTTCCAAAGCTTAGATTTTGCAGTTGCGCATTTTTCAACTATTGACGTCAGCATGACGTCAGTGGTACGACGGATGATGTTAGCTGTGGGGTCCTCTAGTACGGTGATGACTTCAGCATGATGACATCAGCAGGGTGACGTGGTAGTACGGCAGGGTGATGACGTGGTAGGGACACAGTGGCAGGGTGATGTCAGCAAGGCGTAGGCAGGAAGGGGTGAGTTGGCGGCAACCTGGCAGGTGACATGGCGCTCATGTCACGCGAGGGGAGGGCAGTTTCGGTTTCTGTCGGACCGCCTTTGGTACGGGAGTAGTATATGTCAAGGGAGGCCCGATGCAATGAACAGCCGATAGCTGTCCCGGTGTAGAACAGGGAAATCATCGTCCATCGGGTGCTATCGCACCGTTACGTAAGGGCGCCCGATATGCATGAGGGCTGTGGGATCTAGGAGAGGCGATCCGATGATGGATGGGAGGAGAAGATGCATGGGATTTAATCAAACTACCCGTGCGATAAACTTTAATTATTTGTGGCTTTCGGGTGGGTTTTGAACTTTAGAAATTGGTGTGCTTTGGCAGGGGATTGTGGTTATTTATTAATCAAACATTAATAAACTGCAAAATACAATGAGTGTGGGGTGTGGTATGGTTTGGTGCGTGGAGAAAGGGTTTAGCAGGGTTATTTACTTAACCAGATGTTAAATAAATCCCCAAGAATAGTGACACGGAAGGCTAATACTAGATCCCAGATGAATCTAACATTTCCTGACTTTTATTCATTTGGATATAGTTGCCATGGGGGGAATATTTAATATTTTTGGGGTTTTTATATAGCTTTTTGCATAATAGGGGATAGGGAAATGATTTAGGGAGCTAATAAATAGAATTAGAAGTTAATATGAACTTGTGAGGTGAAGTGTAGGGGACGGGCTAAGTTTGTGAACTGAAACTTAGACATGGGAAGTGAATGGACTATGGGGAAATGACTTCTACACAAGAAATGTGGCTTCTCTTCACTAAGCCAACTCAGATGTCAACTTGGTTTGAACAAAAGTGGAGTGAAGATAGACCCTTGGGTAGATACCAGGGTTCTTGAGGGGATGTTAGTGAATGAATTGGGAAATAAGAAGAAGGGGGAGTTAGACATGCCTCGCTTGAAGTCCTTCAAATGGGAACTGCCTGATAACTGTGATCTGCATAAATATAACACTTGAAAATGTGGAATTGATCAAAAATCAACCTTCTGCAACCTCAAAATTACCTACCCAGCCTACTTTCCTAGCATTTTTTCTTCTTCTTGGTTTGGGTGCATTTGGACTTGTAGACCCAGCTTTTCAACTTTTTCTTTTTCTCTCTTCCTATCTACATCTACACTTATTTCTTCCAAGGGCCCAGATTAAGCAGTTGGGCTCTTTTAATTCTCTACTTGTCTAAGAATCTGCCAAGATTAAGCTGTTTGGACAGATATTCATCCTCTATATTCAAAAACGAGAAATTGAAACCTAGGGAGACAAAGATTAAACTGTTTGGACCACCCTTTAACTGAAAACTCTTAAAAAATGGACTAGTATATCAAAATTGGAACACAGCAGTGGCACTTGAACTGGCACATTCTCCTGGCCTCCTTTTCTAGCATCTGTAGCAAATATGGAACATTGCAACATGCAAGGAATGACATATTTGGCATGTAAAAATGTCGATCATGAAAGATGAGTAACCTACTGCAGCAGGAGGCTAACAGTGGCTCCACTTGGGGATGGTTTTTCCTTGTGAAAAGTCAAGAACAACAGATCAGACTGTCTGGATCTTGTATTGTTGCTGTAAATTGAAAATTTTCAGTGCTGACTGTCTGATAATTGAAACTGTGGGAATAAGAACAACACTTTTCCTCAACTGAAATGTCTGTGACCTGTCTAGCACCGCCTGCTTTTTTCTGCATGCTCTATTGCTTGGACTTTTATATACAAAATGAAATAAAATACTGTTATATACAAAAATTTATGTACAGACCTCATCATGTTGGGAGATTTTCAAAAAAGGGATCATGATAATGTTTTACCATTCAGCCATTTATAGGGCCTTCTTCAGCTGTGTTGTTATCTTCAGATTTGAGGAAATATGTGTTGTTGCCTTGTACTGCGCTGATAATGAATGGACCTTTCCAAAGAAAATCAAACTTTGCATGTTTGCCCTTGTCTTCTCTTCGTGAATCCCACTTTAGAATTTTGCTGCCAACCTGGAAATCCTCAACCTTGGCTCCCTTATCAAACATTATTTTGAGCTTTTCCTGCAAAATTTGAGCTCTGTCATACACTTGCTCTCTGATTTGCTGGAGGTGAATAGTCTGATTAATTATTATTTGAATATCATTTGGTTCAGCCTGGATCTCCTGTAAGAGTTTGATAATAGGAATGCCCAAAGATGAAGGAAATCTAACTTCCATGCCATAAACTAGCTCATAACGGCTCATCCCAATGGATTTCTTGGTTGAAAGTCTGTCTGCCCACATGGCATTTGTGAGCTTCCTATGCCAATTCTTTTTGTTTTCTTCAAGCACTTCTTTTATAATGTTGATGAGACTTTTGTTGGATGATTCGGCCAAGCCATTACCTTGAGGATAATAAGCTGAAGAGTGGCCCAAGGTAATGTGAAATTTATGGCAGAAGTTGATCATCTTTCTGGATTTGAAAGCAGCAGCATTGTCGGTGATGATTTTCTCAAGGCAGCCAAATCTAGAAAGGATATTGTCTTCGAGGAACCGGATAATAGTGGAGTCATTGGCTTGCCTACATGGGACGGCCTCAATCCACTTGGTGAAATAGTCGGTGACTGTTAAAATCCACTTGTGCTGGCCTGAAGAAGAGGGGTGGATTTCACCTATGAAGTCAAGACCCCATTGTTGAAAAGGTTGTTCGGTCGAGATAGGCTTAAGGGGCAAAGGGAGCAGTTTTCTTTTTCCTTCAAAGATTTGGCATTTGTGACCTGAGACAACAAATTTTTTGACATCTGCAAATAGAGAGGGCCAATAATAACCAGCCCTTAAAATATTATCACCAGTGGACTTCCAATATAGATGCCCTCCACAGTCCCCTGCATGGAATTCTTTCATGATGTTGTTGGTTTCATTTATGGTTAAACAATTTAGCAGTATTCCTTCATGATTTTTCAAAAAATAGAGCACCATCTAAGACATAGAACTTTAGAGCTTTCATCTTTAAAAATCTTTTCTTGGTTCTGGACAATCCTGGGGGAGCACACAGGTTTAACAATACATAACAAATATCGGCATACCATGGGGATTGTAAAAAGGTTTCACTGATCTGTGGAGTCGCCAACTCCTGTTCATTGTCCAACTGGTTGATGTCTAAGGCGTGAAGATTTGTTTCGGACATTATCTTGGCTAAACCTTGTCCCTTTATCAGCTTTGTGAGTTTTATCTCAATGTCATATTCAAGAATGCTGGCAATCCATTTGCCTCTTTTGCCTTCTAGTCCCTCTTGAGTTAGTATGTCTTTTACAACAGAGTTTGGGACATAGCCAATCACATGTGAATACAAAATATAAACTCTAAAGTCTTTAATGGCTTTAACAAGGGCATAGGCCTGTTTTTCCATGATTTGGTATTTTAGAGGTGCATCTCTTAAGGCTCGGCTGAAAAATGCAATAGGCTTTTCATTTCCTTGATCATCCTTTTGCAGAAGGACAACAGCTATCGTGTGTTCCGAAGCAAAGGAAAAGATGATAAAATTCTTGTCAAATTGTGGACTTGTGAGTACGGGCGTTTGAGTTAAGGCGGCTTTGATACTCTCAAAAGCCTGCTTTGTCTCTAGAGACCATCTTACCTTGGCATCCTTTTTTAACATATTACTTAGCAGTCTTATCTTTTCTGCTAAGTTTGGGATAAATCTCCTTAGGAAATTGATCTTTCCAAGGAATGCTTGCAACTCTTTTATGTTTCTTGGGTATGGAATTTGAAGGATTGCTTGAATTCTTTCCGGATCGATTCTGATACCGTCCTTTGAGATGATGTGGCTTAGAAACTTACCTTCCTCAAGGCCAAACAAGGACTTCTTGGGGTTCAAGGAAATGCCATATTTCCTACATGTCATGAAAATTTGCCTTAAGTTCTTGAGGTGCTCCTGATCAGATTTGGAGAAATGGGTTAAATCATCAAAATAGACAACAAGGAATTCATGGATTTCCTTGGCAAACACTATATACATTGCTCTTTGAAAGGTGGCACCAATGTTCTTTAGCCCGAAAGGCATTTTAACATACTTAAATGTTCCCCAGGGTGTAGTAAAGGCTGTCTTGTCTTGGTCATCTAGGTGAAGAAGTATTTGATTGAAACCTGAGAATCCATCTAGTAAAGAGATCCTAGAGGAACCCACTACTCTTTGTAGGATGTGGTCCATTTTAGGCAAAGGGTAGTGGTCTTTTAAAGAGACATGGTTTAAGTTTCTTAGGTCTACACATAGCCTAATCTCACCTGATTTTTTCCTTGTGGGAACCAGATTGGATACCCATTCAGAAAATCTGATGGGTGCTATGATACCTGCTTCAAACATTCTCTTTACTTCCTTCTCAATGAGGGGAAGAAGCAATAGGGTTATTCTTCTCTAAGTTTCTGCTTGAATGGTTTTTGATTTGGGTTTTAAGGGAATGGTATGTTGAATCACTGAGGTGTCATAGGACTTCAAGTCCTCATAACTCCAAGCAAATACATCTTGGAACTCTTTGAACAAATCCACATACTTTGGCTTTTGATCAGGGGGCAGATTTTTGGACAACTTAATCATTTTGGGCTGTTCTGCTGTCCCTATGTTGTGTTCTTGTATAGCAGCATCTAAAGGCTCCATTTTTGGATTTTTGGGCACATCATTGTCATCAAACATATATTCTAATGGAGTAAGGCCAACAGGCAAAAAATTATTCTTCAGATCAATGAACTCAACCTCTGCTTTGGCGGTTTCCTCTAAATGCATATGTTTCAGTTGTTTTATGCTTGCATTGTCAAAAACAGTTTGGTTCAGGATTTTTTCCGCTGTTGCAGCTGTTACAACCTGTTGATTTTTATTTGTTTGTTGTTGGGAATTGTTCACGGCCTCCATGTCAATGTTTAAATTTGAAAACTCGCCCTCAAGGGTGAGGAAATTGTTATTTTGGGCATCATTTTCAAACCCTTGCCAATCTCTAATATTGTTATGAACCGCGGGCCTATGTTTTATCTCAGCAGTAATATGGTGATTTGGCTCAAACGGAAGCTTGCATGTACTAGCAAAAGTAGCTAGGCTGTGGGCATGTATGTTATGGTTTCTAGAAATCTTGGCAAGCTCGGATTCAGCGAAGGTGTTAAGTATATCTGTTGCAGCAGTCCTATAGGCCCTCATCCTATTGTCATTAGTAACAAAGTTGCCCTTCATTTGTTGGATGATCAAATTGGAGTCACCTAGAATGGACACTTTTATAGCTCCTAGAACTTTGAGCAGTTTTAGGCCTAAGAGGAGAGCTTCATACTCTGCCATGTTGTTGGTACATCTGAAATTTAATCGGTAGGCATGGACTTCTGCATGATTGTCATGTGTATTGTGAATCCATACACCTGCCCCTGCTCCTAACTTGTTGACAGAACCATCAAGCTCTAAATACCATGTAATTTCTTGTTGTTGGTTTGTATCAAGAGTTTCAGTTATTTTAGGATTGGGCAGATTTAGAACTTCAGTTTGAGGAGGTTCTTCTTGTTTACTGGTTGCCTTGACTGTTGTGACTATTTCATGGGCACGGGAAGTCGGTTCTTCATTTATGCATGTCTCTAGCTCTGAAGCTAGAGGCTTCTCACCAATTGGAGGATCGTTATCATCATTAAAAAGAATAAATGAATCCATATCAGAATGGATTGACTAAATTGGAAAATTTTGGGGCATCTCCTCACTATTCACCACATACTTCATCAGTGTTTCTCTATACAGTCTCTTTGGTTGCCCAAAGACAGATATAGTGGCATAAGAGAGGTCGAGTTGAAGGGATCCTTGCAGTTTTGCTCCCCATAATCTTGATAGGAGCAAACCATATTTGGTTGGAATGTCAGCAACTACTACGTCCATTAGGATTGTCTTGTTGGGAAATTGGACTAAAGACACACAAAGGTCTTTGATTAAGCCTAAGCACTTGACTTGGCTTGAGTCAAAGGAATATAGATCCTTGTAGGGTCTTGTGACATCAAGGTTTAGCTTTTCCATCACAGCTTTGGGCATAAGATTGTGTGAGGCACCTGAGTCAAACATAGCATTGTGCAAGATTTTGTCATGTATGTGCAGGCTGACATAAAAAGGTGGAACAGATCCATATGTTGTTTTTCCATTAACTTCTGGAGCAAACAACAACTCAGGGGTATCATCTAGAACATTTACATCATCCCTGACCTTTGGTAGTTGAAGTGATCTTTTAATTTGCTGCCTATATACATCATGTTTGGCAAGTTCTGAGAGGGGGATGGATATTTTAAGTTTTCCAATCTCTGCTTCTAAATTGAATGGTTTTTCTGATGGATTCTTAGCGTTAATAGTAGCAGATTTCTCCTTTTCCAGAATACTCTCTGTATTTTCCTTTGGATTGTCTATGCTATGGTGAATGAAAGTTTGTGGTATTTATGTCTTGGGAAGATTTTTTGGAGTGCCATTCAAATTTTCTTTTGAGGGAGAAGAAGGTAGAGGCTAGTCAGTAGGAGGTTGTATGTCTGATATGTCCTCTACAGTTACTTGATGCAGGTTTGAGACAGCAATATCAGCTGGTTCTTTTATGAAAACCCTGCCTTTAATCTTATTAGGCTGTTTGTTGTCCTTTGTTTTGCTAGGTGTAGGGATATCAATGGTTCTTGTCTTCAGCTTATATTTTTTGTGGACCTCATATACAGCAAAATCATAGCCTTTTTTAAAATCAAAAGACTCTCCCGTCTTGGTCTGAAATTGTTTTATATCAGGGTAGTCTTGGTCTTCTTGAGTGAGAAAGATTTGCTGCTCATTTTTCGAATCTATCAAGTTTATGTGTGTCTCATCTGTGGGCTCACCGGATGTGGATGCCTCTACGTAGTTTTCTTGGAAACGAGGTCTAATATCATGGTCGGGACTAGCCCTTCCAGCATTTGTGGTTTGATTTTTCCTAAAGTTTGGATTTCCTATGGTGTTGGACTGTTTTCCTTCCCATGATGATTTTCTCTCAACACTCTCTACTCTGTCTCCTATCCTATGCATGCCATTGATAATAGCATCCAACTTCTGGTCTAAGGCTGAGGGTTCTTCCTTAAAGGTAGTTCTCCTCCAGGTTCTAGCTCTGTTTCTTTTGGCAATTAGGTTTGCCTCCACACTAACAACAACATCTTGCATCTCTGCAAGGCTTTGAGGGGCTCTTTCCCTTAGCTGATAAGCCATTTCAGCATCAAAAACATCAGGGAATTTGTACAAAGCAAGATTAGGTGGAGGTCTTAAGTTTTGTGGTATTGCATTGTAGACATTATTGAACCTTGCACAGTAGTCCAAAACCGTTTCCTGAGGGCCTCTTTTGATAGTATCATACTCAGATAGTATGTGCAAGGGGTCTTTATTTTTCTCCCATCTGTTAATAAATGTCTGGTATAAGGCTTCTGGGTTTAATATGGAATTGGGTGTGAGTGCTCTAAACCAGGTCCTGACATCACCGATCAAACTTTGGACAAAAATATTCATTCTTACACTGTCATCATCAATCTCATAACTCTCAAAGTAATCCTGCATTTTATTTGTATGTTGTAGGGCTGTGCAGTAATTTGTGCCATCAAAATAGGTAATTTTAGTTTGGTAATCCTGAGGCATAGCCCTGAGATTAGCAGGCAGCTGTAAGGGTGCATATATATTAGCCATATTAATGGGGACAAGTGGAACAAATAGAGTAACTGGGATAATATGAGTGGAAGCGGTTGTATGTGTAGTGAACGAAGGTGTGACACAGTGTTTGGAGAAGTGGATCATGAACAAGTAGATGATGAACAAGGGGAAGAAGGGTTTGAACGAAACAAAACTTTGACAGGGGTTGAAAAACTACTGGGCTGAACTGTTTCGGGACTAGTATCAGCAAAATCTTCTTGCTGCTCTTGTTTTCTAAGGATTTTAGGGATTATGTTGGGATTTTCAAAAACAGCTAGGGCTTTTGGATCTGGATTTGATCTTGTGTAACGTGAATGCTTCTTGGGAGCCAACTTCTAGCTTGTTTTTTTTTTTGGGAATTTTTCTAAGAATGCGGGTTAACCGAAAGCTTTGAAGGTCGGTTTCTTCCTTCGCGGAGCTTCGGACTGGTTTTTTGAGATTATCTGAGGAAGGTCCCCAGTGGAGTCGCCATTATGTTAACACTCAAGTTGTCATTAAGCTCCTAAAGGGATACGACCGAGGTAACCACAAACCAATCTTTGGATTACAGGTTCTAGCCCACCTGTAACGAGAGAGGGCTCTCTCTTGATGATTTAACGTTGTTGTTGATGATTTTAGGCTAGCTATTGGGTTCAGTGGGTGTTGTTTAGGTTTGGATGGTGTTTGAATGGAAGGAAGATGCATTCAAGCAGAGAGGCACGCATAGAGTGATAAGTTTCAAACCATTGGGCATGGAGTCAAGGAGTAGGACCGCAGGTAGGCTTTTTGATCACAAGGAGAATATGGAGCAAGGTAGCTGCACATGAAACAACCTTCAAGCTAAAGAGATGGGGTGAAATGTAAGGAATGAGAGGCAATCAAGAATCTTTCAAACAGCTTAACAGGGGGAAAGAGAATGAACTCTATCTAGGGGAAGTTAAGAATCCCTGGATAACTGTCATACATGGTGAATTAGGGCAAATATGAGCCAGGTGGAATTCATATTTATGCCTAAAATAGATGAAAACATAAAGAAACAACATAAATTGAGCATAGAGTGCAATTAAACAAATTCTAGGCTATTCTTTTGTTCTACTGCTTAGATAATGATATATGAATGGAAGAACAGAGGTAAGAAGCACTTATTGAGTCATGTACCAGCGCAGGAATTCCACAGTCACTCTTCAACCATTAAACACAATATACAATTCATCCTCCGAGCTCTTAAGCAATCTTTGATTATAGAAATTATCATATATACAGTGCGAGTCTCTGCTCAAGCAAAACATCAAACCAACAAAGACCAACCCTCATTACATTGTTCAGGGTCCTCTTTATAGGTAAAATATCCAAAAGTATTTATTACAGCTGACCTAAATAGGTCTGCGGGAAATCTTTTTTAAAGCTAAACTTGTGCTGGAATTAAATGCAAGTAAATATCCTTTGGGCTGCGCTAGAGGCAGCTAGATCAAAATGAGTTAATACGGTGTCTTTGGTGACCTGGTGCAGTGGTTCTGTAATAACTATGCTTTGAGTTTTGGTCCATTGATCTCATGTGAGTTTTAATGTGCAGTCATTGTGATGATGAGCTTTGAATGGTTCCTTAACTGCTTCTTGACTGTCAAGGTTTTCTTTTAATGTTTCATTCGCCTCGAGCCCTGAGAAGATCTTCACTGATACAATTCGCCACAACACTGATATCTTTGACATGCATGTTGGTTTCACATTTGCTCTGATACTCTTCGATGCTTGAACCGAGTCTTTCTCTTTCTTCTGATACATTAAAAACTGCAAAATCGGGCCTTTTCTGCCTTTTTCGGTGCAAAAATGGCTGAGGAATCAAAAGATTCCCTAAAGATTCCCCTCTTTGGCTTATTTCCCGTAGCGATGCGCGATTAGCGCTAAGCGCTAATTGCACATCGAAAACTGCCCCTGTTTCTCATTCAGGGCTTCTGAAGCTTAGATTTTGCACTTGCACGTTTTTCAGCTGCTGACGTCAGCATGACGTCAACGGTAGGGTGGATGACGTCAACATGACGTAACAGTGGGGTCCTCTGGTATGGTGATGACATCATCATGGTGACGTGGCAGTATGGCAGGGTGATGACGTGGCAGGGACACGGTGGTAGGGTGATGTCAGCAAGGCGTAGGCAGGAAGGGGTGAGTTGGCGGCAACCTGGCAGGTGACGTGGCGCTCATGTCACGCGAGGGGAGGGCGATTTTCAGTTTCTGTCGGACCGCCTTTGGTACGGGAGCGGTATATGTCAGGGGCGGCTCGATGCAAAGAACAACCGACAGTTGTCTCGGTGTACAACAAGGAAACCGTCGTCCATCGGGTGCTATCGCACCGTTACGTAAGGGCGCCCGATATGCATGAGGGCCATCAGATCTGGGAGAGACGATACGACGGTGGACGGGAGGAGAAGATGCATGGGTTTTAATAAAACTGCACACGCAATAAACTTTAATTATTCGTGGCTTTTGGGTGGGTTTTGAACTTTAGAAATTGGTGTGCTTTGGCGGGGGACTGTGGTTATTTATTAATCAAACATTAATAAACTACAAAATACAATGAGCGCGGGGTGTGGTATGGTTTGGTGCGTGGAGAAAGGGTTTAGCAGGGTTATTTACTTAACCAGATGTTAAATAAATCCCTAAGAATAGTGACACGGAAGGCTAATGCTAGATCCCAGATGAATCTAACATTTCCCGACTTTTATTTATTTGGCTATAGTTGCCATGGGGGGAATATTTAATATTTTGGGGGTTTTTATATAGCTATTTGCATAATAAGGGATAGGGAAATGATTTAGGGAGCTAATAAATAGAATTAGAAGTTAATATGAACTTGTGAGGTGAAGTGTAGGGGAGGGGCTAAGTTTGTGAACTGAAAATTAGACATGGGAAGTGAACGGACTATGGGGAAATGAATTTTACACAAGATATGTGGCTTCTCTTCACTAAGCCAACTCAGATGTCAACTTGGTTTGAACAAAAGTGGAGTGAAGATAGACCCTTGGGAAGATCCCAGGGTCCTTGAGGGGATGTTAGTGAATGAATTGGGAAATAAGAAGAAGGGGGAGTTAGAAATGCCTCGCTTGAAGTCCTTCAAATGGGAACTGCCTGATAACTGTGATCTGGATAAATATAACACTTGAAAATGTGGAATTGATCACAAATCAACCTTCTGCAACCTCAAAATTACCTACCCAACCTACTTTCCTAGCATTTTTTCTTCTTCTTGGTTTGGGTGCATTTGCAGACCCAGGTTTTCAACTTTTTCTTTTTCTGTCTTCCTATCTACATCTACACTTATTTCTTCCAAGGGCCCAGATTAAGCAGTTGGGCTCTTTTAATTCTTTACCTGTCTAAGAATCTGCCAAGATTACGCTGTTTGGACATATATTCATCCTCTATATTCTAAAACGAGAAATTGAAACCTAGGGAGACCAAGATTAAACTGTTTGGACCTCCCTTTAACTGAAAATTCTTAAAAAATGGACTAGTATATCAAAATTGGAACATAGCAGTGGCACTTGAATTGACACATTCTCCTGGCCTCCATTTCTGGCATCTGTAGCAAATATGGAACATTGCAGCATGCAAAGAATGACATATTTGGCATGTAAAAATGTCGATCATGAAAGATGAGTAACCTGCTTGAGCAGGAGGCTAACAGGTATGACAAAAAATGTGCACCCATTCTGGTTGTGGCTCCATTCCCCACGCCTTAATCCATCTTGCCACTACTCCAGTGCTTGGAAACGATGTTCTTCAGGTACTTCCCTTTCAAGTTCATCTAAAAATAGATCCACATCAGTCAAATCGTCATAATGTGGAATCTTTCTTACCTTAGTTGAAACACACCTCAGTCATTTGGTCATCATATTACACCGTAGCGTAGATACTTCGTGCAATCAATTTTGCGAGTGCTCAAGTTCTTCATCGGAGTTTGAGGTGCATGAACTATCCCTGTCCCACGCAATTTGTCCATCGACCATAGGATTGATCCAATCTTTGTCTCGCGTTGTGATCTTGTATATATGATCCAGATCATCATCATCGTCCACAAAGTCGCAAATAGATTCAATATAACATGCTCCTTGGTAGGGTCTAGTGGCATTACAACCCGGAGCACCTTCCTTCCAAAAGTCATCTTCCACTTGTTCAAGTTGATTACTGCATCCATGTCAAAAGCCTAGTCAATCCCCAGTAGCATGGGGTACAGGTTACTATCATCCACTATTCCAATGACCTCAAAGTTAGTCAGCGTGCTTTTGCCCTCAATGTCTTCCATTGCACCTTATAAGCGCCCCATCGGAATAATATTTTGTTGATTAGCCACGCAAAGCTGGATAAGAGACCATTGCAGCACATGCCTCCTCATTCTCTCCCACGTCTTCTTAGGTAGGACATTTGTGTCAGATCTTGGATCCAAGATTACTTAGTCCATTTCATATTCTCTTATTTGTGTGATTAGCCTCATCTCACACCTCGTTTTCTTCTTATGCTTACCAATTTTTCTCACAGTGCACTATTCAACAAGGGTCTTTTCTTTATTCGTGCACTTTTCAATTAGCTCTTGTAGCCATTTTACTTCTTTCTTAGTGTGCAACAACTTCATACAGGTCTTTAGAAAAGTAGCTAATACCGACGGATCTACCTCTTGCATTGCACTGGTTTCTGGAAATTTCCCTCGGTTTCCTAAGGTGGAGGACTCAATGAAGCTCTTCTTGGCTTCCATTAATGTTTATTTAGCTTTACTGATGTAAAAATCTATTTCTTTCTCAGCAGCTTGACGTATCCAATCTTTGGTCTCAGGCTGTTTTCCTTTATCTTCACCTGTTTCCACACCACTTCTTGTTACTATATTTACACTATGATCCTCTCCACGAGATTCCACCCTCATGATTTGTAAGTTTTGCATAGGTTGCTGGGGTTGTGTATTCTTTTCTTGCATCTTTTCTATAAGGATCACACAATCTTCTATCACTTGGTCAAACTGTCTGCAATATTGACATGAAGGATGCATGGGGTTTGGGCAATCTCGCGCGAAGTTTCCTGCTTTGTGACAGTTATAGAAAATTATATGCCCACGTTCTCTGCCAGCTCTGCCCCCTCTTCCTTGTCCTCGGCCTTGGAATCCTCCACACGCTACTCCTGCACCCTAATCCTGAGGCTGATTTTTTGCCTGTATTCGATAGGTAGGGTTTTATCCATCATTAGCTCATAACTTTAGCAATGGCGTTCATCGTGACCTGCAAACTTACAGAAATTGCAGAACAACTATTGGGATGTCTGTGCAAACTTTTGCACTAAGTGAAAATTATCTGTCACAAGCTGTCTAGTAAGTTGACAAATAGCGCACCATGGTACAACTCCTGCACTCGACCCAGAAGTAGCCGCTAGCTTTAGGGGGACATGCCCTCCCCCTATAAAATAATTTTGATAAACCAGACAATGGTACCATGACCCTTGAATTTTAAGCACCAGACTTCTACGCGTGCTGCTGGCTCGATTTCCTTGTCTTTATTCAAACTCTTCAACTCCAAGTGTAGGGTTTCCAGCTACAAGTTAATATACTGCACTCCAATGTTCATATCTTGTATTACCGAGGCTTCCAACCTCATTGTGATTTTTACCACTTTTGTTGTGACAACAAAAATCTTAAATGTGCTAAAAGTGACGCGATATACCAATCTCGATGTTGAGAATCTAATATTACCATATTGGCTTGCCAGATAAGGCATTTCAGTCTTTGATCGAAATCCTAGGGTTACTCATCTATATTTATTTTATTTTATTTGAACTTAGTCGCCAACTGCACCTCTGACTTAGGCTTTCAAAACTCCTTATTCAGAGCTTGCTGGGTCTCTACCAATGTCGCATTGGGGTTATCAGTGCAGTACTTGATGTACCACGTCAATGATCGATCTTGTAAGGTTGTGACCAGCTGTGCCGTCCACACATCATCTACAACAAACTAGAATTGTTCGGGGTCTTCGCTCCCAACCCATTTAAAACCGACATCTTCATCACGTTTGCCATGTTGAATGGTGGAAGTGGATGTGGAGGTGGAGGTGAAGGTGTAGGTGCA
This sequence comes from Pinus taeda, assembly GCA_000404065.3. NCBI lineage: Eukaryota > Viridiplantae > Streptophyta > Pinopsida > Pinales > Pinaceae > Pinus > Pinus taeda. The sequence continues at coordinate 144,381 of APFE031607336.1, forward strand.
TGAGGTGGAGGTGGAGTGGATGGATGAGGTATCCACAGGATACCCTGCTCAATCAAATGTACTGGACTTCATAGTGTAGTCAAAACTATCCCTTCATCGTCACTTGAAGGGGATTCAATGAGCAGACTGTACTCTCAGCTCATTCCTTCGTTTTTGTGAATAATTTACCACTTCACGTAGCTGCAAACATCAAGGTAATTTCATAACCCTCTTTTCACATAACATCATTTTAATCCATGTTTTTAACGATTTTAGATATTTACCTCGCGGTCCCTTGAAAAGCCTACGTTCTTCCTCGCTATAGATGATTTTTCAATCAACCACGAACTCAGTCAAAAAAATTCCAAGTGTGTGATCAATCCAATGAGCCATGGCCCATGCGATATTGTTTTTTGATGCTTCCAGACATTTTACCAATTATCGAGTCCACACTATAAGACCGTTGAGCCTCCACGTCCCTTGACTATCTACCAATCTAGAAAACCATTCAGGTAGTTCATTAGGGAAGAAACAAAAGAATGCTTCGGTCTCATTTTTGTACAAATATCTCTGTAACCACTGCTCCTTGGACAATTTAGGGCTTTTGTTCTCTTGAGCCACAAATGCGCGAAATTTTCGGTCAATCTACTTCTCGATCTCTTTCTTTGTAGGAAACCACTTATTCAACATCACACATCTCTTAGATAGATCCTGATCTCGACAACAGAACCATTTGTTGTCTTAAGGGGGCCTGACCCAAGTTCAAAGTTATTCGCGCCAACCAACAAAAGCCTACACGGTTGGCCCTTTCGGCAACAAATTGTGTAGCGTAGGCTGCAGTCTCACCCGAAGCAATATTGGGGGATGCTAAAACTAGGTTTCTGCATCTAGAGACCATGTGATGTGTATTCTAGAGCACTTATAGCTCAGATATGCCTTCACGCAGATCTATACCTTCCTACTATCTACTGCTGCAACTCTATCCAGTTGACTTCCAGGTCTTCGTGAAAGTATATGATTGTACTTATCAGATATAAAAGAGATATATTCATGACTTTCGCTTAGTAAATAACGCCCCTAGGTCTTCCCTTGTGCAGATCTATTCATTACGAACAATTATAACAACAGATCTAGTTACTATCTTCGTGAACATGGTCCATTACTCATTTCATACATAGATATTAAAGATTCAATAGACTCATGCAGTGAAAATACATTTATTCATAAGAATCAGCTTACAGATGAAAGGTACATTAACTCAATCACATATCAAGAACAAGGCACAAATGCAATTGATTCAACCCAAAATCGCCTTTATTATATTCAACATTCAATTTATAGACTCTTCCACCCTACGTACCAAGCTGCAGTGGCTCGCACACTCAGCTCTGGACTTGCCAAGGTCTCCGTACACTTAGTTGTAGGAACCTTCCTCTTTTGCCTAAGTATAGGAAACAAAGTTTTCCTACCTTAGCACCTTGCCCTCACACTTGTTCTTCAAAAACCCATTAAATACTTAGACTCACTATGACTTGAATATATATAGCTTTTTCAATACAATACCATGGCCTGCAGCACATGGCTGAGTCTCAAGACCATCCTATCACCTACCCATACAAGGGGCTAATACCCCTTTGACTCTTATTTGTGGAGACTTTACATTCTTTACAAAATTCTAACTAAGAAGTGATTAAAATAATAAAAATTGACCCTAGGGACCCTATTCTAACAATATATATAGGATGACACTTACTACTAGAATTTGTAGGAGTGTATACCAAGCTTCCTAAATGTTATAGGAAATAAGTTGTAGATGTGGTAAGCACCAGGGATTGAGAAAAGGTTAGTATGCATACAGGTCAGCAACAAGAAAAGAATTAATCATGAGTGCATACCCTCCTTTCTCATCTTTAATAGTGGTTTTATAAAAACCAAGTTGCAGGATTCTACAAGGTTACCTTAGCCTTTAGACTTACCTATAGTATTAATTCAACATACAATATCTATATATGTATAAAAATCATAGTCATGGAGTATAAATTAAATAACACTCAGAATGCAATATTAGAATTTTTTTATACTTATAAAGAGAAAATAAGAAGAAATACATTGCATATGAATATAACCAAAGATAATATAATTCCCAAGTATTAATAATGAGAAGATAAACCTTTCATTGTGATTGCATATACCAAAAAAAACTAATTATATTATAAACATTCAATAGTTTAGAATTATTAAGTATACATAAATCTTGAGCCAAGTCATCTTACAGTCGTAGAAAAAAGAAATTAGCATTGCATGTTCCAGTAAGAAGGAGAAACCCTTATTTAGCATTTCCATAAACTATCTTGGTTATAAAATTCTAGCCTTATCCCTATTTTAGAACAAAAATATCAAGAAAATACATATAATTGAGTAGTATCCCTTAGGATATTCAAAAAGTTCTATTAAGGTTCAATGAAATTAACTATGGATTAGCATGGAAGAGAACTAGTGTAATGAGTCAAAGAAAATCCAAGTAAGAACTTCGAAAAATGAATGGAGCTAGAGAATAAATACATGGAGGAATCTAGAAGATTATCAAGCAAACCCTCGAAATACTCTTTCTCCCTTGAGTTTCCAAAGACTAGAAAAACTACTAACCTGCAAGGCTACCTTAGTTATACACCATAACTCATGAAGGAAGAAAAGTAACAAAATAAAATTTAGGAGGAAGAAAATTGATAGTTACCTCAAAAGGGTAGGAAAAATTTATTTCTGCTATCAAAGAACAATGAGGGTTTATTCTTAGGAACCATATTGAAAAGTAAGTAAATATCTCTATAATGAAAAGAAACAACGAGACTAAGTGTTTAAAGAGAGAATGATAGAAAATTATTCACTCCACCTGAGAAAGTCGAGTGGATAAAATTGAAAATTCCATTAAAACCTTGTAGCCATATACTAAAATCGTGGGGAGGAATCCCAAACCTTCTTGCAAGAATAATGATATAATTGAAAAGAAAAAAATAGCCAACATTTAATTCATACAAGTAGAAGGCATACAACTTGAGAAAGTATGCAGAAAGAAAACTTGGATAGAGAACAGGGTTATTAGAATAACTTGAGCATGAAATATTTTTTTCATTGGCATCCATATGTCTAACGATCCATGAAAAAGCCTCTAACCTGGTCAAAGACTCACAAGGGTAAATAGCTCAAATGGAGGACAAAACTTTAGAACCTTATTTTCCTTCATAGTAGGAGAGGTTTTCTCTCAGAGCCAAACATCAAATTGCTAAAGGAGGTAGAAGAGTGAGGGGTAGTTCATTATGGTAACCATGAGAAGGAATACCTCCATCGTCAAAGGTTTAAGATAGAGCTTCACCGTCTATGGTACTACTCCATATCACTGGGGGTGGGCTAGCTACCCGACCTCCAACACATGCAAAGAAGCATAGTTAGACCCTCTTTATAATTAAACCATGGGTTTGCGAGGGAGTTCCTTGGAATAAAAAAAAACAACACATGCATATAGAAATCATAAGGTATAACAATAAACATATAAAGGCATTATCCAATTTTATGTTCAAAAAAGTTAAAAATTTACATGGTCACACCCCGTTGAAAAGAATGTCTTAAGTGATATGAAAAACATTTGGATATGAATTAATAGTCCAAGAAACATAACCTATATTAAGATAAAGTGTTCTTTTGAAAAGAAAAATAGTAATCATTGCTATACCCTATACTTATTTAGCACTACGATTAGTTGTGTTCTTCTAAATCCTCACCAAATATTACTTTTTAGTTGACATCACCTTCAATCATTCCCACCAAAGTACATACAACATTCAATTATTATTTAATATTCTATATATAAATTATATGTTGAATGAAAATGAATATTAAAATATTTATTTATTCATTTATAAAAGTCAATATTTTTAATCATTTTTTTTGGTTTTCATAATATTTTCCTTTACTTTCTTTTAATATATATCTATATATACATATAGATATACAATTTCCTTTTATTTAAAGTGGCCTACAAAAATATTTTAATATTTATTTTAAACATAAACTTTTTTTAGTTATTAATATATTTTTTATATTATATTTCAACCATGCATTAATTATGGAAAGAAATACACCTCTATTAGGTTATAAAAATCACATGATGTATATTATCGATAATAAATTGTATTATATAATACACAATTCGTCTTATTATATTATGAATAATAACTTATATTATATTATAAAATTTTATATTATTCACCAATAGGGTATATATATGGTTATTCATGATCAATGATGGTCCAATGTATCAATGTACCAAAGATTGTTTTGATATGAAAATTAACCATGGTCGAACGATAGATTGTGACAAACATCATCTTAGTATGAAAATCAATGATGGTAAATAACGGTCAACCATGTTTATTTTAGGGGTTGTTTGTCTTAATATGAAAATAAATCACGGTTAACTGTATTTCAATGTTGCATTGTGACAAATATTTATGTTAGGGTTTATAATATTTATGTTAAGGTTTATATTCCTTTGGTTTATAATATGTATCCCTTGGGTTTATTATTCCCTTGGGTTTATAATATTTATCTTAGGGTTTATAAACCTTGTGTTTATAATATTAATCCCTTGAGTTGAATATTATTCCCTTGTGTTTATATTATCAATTTGTTGGTTTTTTAATCCCTTGGGATTTTAGTATTAATCCTTCGGTTTATAATATCAACCCATTTAGGGTTAATATATTGTGCATTTATAATATTAATCCCTTGGGTTTAATATTATTCCCTTGGGTTTATAATACCTTTGGGTTCAATCATTGTCAAGCATGGTCAACAACCATGGTTAACCGTGGCCCAACATCACATTGTGGCACAAATTGTCTCAATATGGAGATCAACCACGGTCAACAATGGTCAATCATTGTCCAACATCTCATTGTGACAAACATTGTCTCAATATGAAAATCAATCATGGTCAACCATATTCCAATGTCAATTGTGATAAATATCTATCTTAGGGTTTATATTATCTATGTTAGGGTTTATAATATTTATCCCTTGGGTTTATAATCCCTTGGGTTTATTATTCCCTTGGGCTTATAATATCAATCCCTTAGGATTTATATAAGTTTCATTTATAATATTAACCCCTTGGGTTTATAATACCTTTGAGTTTTAGAATTAATCCCTTGGGTTTATTATTCCCTTCTGTTTATAATATCAATCGCTTGTGTTTATTTGTTCATATTCCTGTTGAAAATAGAAACAAGAAATGCTAAAAATCACACTGCTATAAATAGCATTTCGGGATACCTTCCAATTTTAGTTAGTCCTTGAACTAAAATTGAGAAGTAAAATTCGAATTTGATCTTAGCAGTTGTTTGTAAAATAATTAATTAATTCATCTTGAGTTAATTAGTTGTAGGAAATCAAACATGAAGTCTATGTGAAGACATACAACAATTTCTCCATTGATTGAGGAAGTTATTCCTTGATTAAAGGAGATCAGGATGAGTTGTAGTTTGAGTTGTAATTAGTTAGCTCAGTTATCTGAGTTAATTCTAGTTAGATTAGTTCAAATAGTTTATTGAACTAATTGTGAGTTCAGTTAGTTAATGCATGCATGCATGTAACTGCTGCACTTCAGATAATTGAATATTCTCTCATAAATAACTCATGCATGTCAGTTCATTGAGAGACCTAGTTGAGATCAGGTGATGGGACAATGTACTATCAGTTGCAGGAATATTCCTTGGAGGATATCTCTTGCATGCAGAAGGAATTCATTCATTGGAGATTGCACAATTACTATTGAGGTTGTTGGTTGTGTGATGAGGCCAATTCACATAGGTGGCAACATTGGACCCCAAGAGAAACTGTGCAAGGAAATAGGAGGCTTGGAGGGCTAGAGGAAGACATATGTTGTGTCTATTCAGTCTATGAGATGTATTGTTTGATTGTGTTGAGAGCTGGATGGCTTGTGAGCTGAAGCTTTGTGTAATCTAAACATCTTTCCACTTGTATGATATTACAATAATCAGGGTTTTAGGCTGAGGCTTTCCCGAGAGTATTCTTCTATGTTCATGTGTGATTGCATTCTCATTCTCAGTTATATGTGTTCTATTTGATCTTGCTCATATTCGATTAAGCTTTTGTAAGTTTGTTGTAGAAGTAGATCTGGTATTTTGCTTTAGTATATTGCATAATCTGTTGATCTACAATGAGAAATTTTACATGGTATCAGAGAAAAGTTGATCAAAGGAGATAACAGTATAGAAGAAGTTCGAAGTTTGAGGTTCCTAAATATAGAAATCAAGTTCTTATCACATCTCAATTTCACCAATGGTGTTCAACGGTTTAAGACTTGAGTATGCCCTTGATGGCAGCTCAAATTATATAGCCTGGAAGGATCGCATGGAAGAAGTATTAGAGGATAACGATCTAAAGGACTTCATTGATCAAGAAGTTCACATGCCCGCAGCGGCTAATGCTACAGAATTTGTGGAATGGAAGAAATGTGTGGCTAGAGGAAGGGGAATCCTTCTGGAGGGAGTTCGAGACCACATAGTCTCGAGTCTCCATGGGAAGGAGACACCATTTTCGATGTGGAAAACATTGAAAGATCTATATCAAAACAAAAACGATCAGAGGAAGTTGGCGTTGAAAGACAAGCTTTGGAAAATCAAGTGTAAAAAGGGCGACACAATCTCTACATATCTGAATAAGCTCACCACCTGCAGGGATGAGCTTGGAAGTGTAGGGATCATGATAGCTGATGATGACATGGTGAGTCTTGCACTCCTTGTTCTTCCTAAGAGCTGGCATAGCTACCAAGACTCGGTAAATGGAAGAGAAAAACTACAAGATTGGGAACGAATTTGTTTGGATCTGATGCAGGAGGAGATAAGAACAAGCACCAAAGATGGATCCTCATCAAAGCAAGATGATGAGGAAAATCTAGCCTTAGTGAGTAAGGTTGGGAAGGGGAAAGGGAAGGCGTCCCATTCCAAATCTAGTTCTTCCCATGGTGGGAAGAAGTTTGAAAAATCAAAAGTGTGATGCTTTCATTGTCATGAAGTGGGCCATTATGCTACGAATTGTCCATAGAAGAAATCCAAGAAGGGATCTAATGGTGAGGCACTGGCCTCACAGTTTGAGTTGGATTTCTCTATTATCACATGCATGGTTTCATCCATGGTGGGATGTGTATGGTACCTGGATAGTGGAGCTTCATTCCACATGTCAGGTGACAAGAATATTTTCACTACCTTAGAGGAGAAGGATCTCCAGATGCGGATCAAGATGGGTGATGATGGAAAGTACCATGTTTCAGGTGAAGGTACGATTGTGTTTCATAGGGAGCATGGAGCTCCTCTCACCTTGAAAGATGTAAAGTATGTACCATGTCTAAAGAAGAATCTTGTGTCTATTTCTATGCTAGAAGATAAAGGCTATGATGTATTCTTTAGTAAAGGAAAGGTATTTCTTAGGCATATCGGCACTAGACAGACCAAGCGAATCAGGATTCGAGTAAAGAATCTCTACAAGCTGGGGTAGACGAATGTGCTGCATTGAGTTCCAAAGCTGAGATGGTGTAGAGCCAAGATGTTGGCGAGCTATGGCATAGAAGATTGGGCCACTTGCACCATGGAGCCTTGAAGATCATGTAGAAGATTTCTACCGGATTTCCCAAGGGAAAATTGGAGCAGACGAATACATGCAAAGGTTGTACCTTGGGTAGGTACGTGAAATATTATTTTCCGTATCGAGACTGTAAAGCTGGAGCAATCTTGGAGCAATTTCACTCATATGTTTGTGGACCATTTTCTACAGCCTCCACTGCTAAACAAAGGTACTTTGTTATTTTTATTGATGATTTTTCTCGTAGATGTTGGATCTACTTTATGCAAAAGAAGGATCAAACCTTCTTGAGGTTTTGTGAGTTTAAAGCCTTGGTAGAGAAAGAATATGGAAAGAAAATAAAATCCTTGCATAGCAAAAATGGTGGAGAGTATGTCTCCCAGCAGTTTAAGGAATTTTGCACTGCAGAAGGAATTAAATGGGAGTTGACGGCACCGCATAACCCACAACAGAATGGGGTGGCCAAAAGGAAGAAAAGATCGATTATGGGAGTAGCTCGAGCAATGTTGCATGACCAAAGCCTACCACTGCATTTGCGGGCTGAGACATGCAATACAAAAGTATACTTGCATAATAGAAGCCTGCACCGTATACTGTGAGTGAAGACACCTATGGAGGCCTTTTCCAGGAAGCGACCAGATGTAAGTCACTTATGAATCTTTGGATCTTCAGTTTACTGCCATGTGACCAAAGATTCCCAGAAGAAGCTAGATCCAACAACTGAGTTGGGAATATTTGTGGGGTACATGGATACACCCCACAACTATCGGGTGTTCCTGCCTACCATTCCGAGGATTGTGGTTCGCAGGGATATGAATTTTGATGAGCAGAAATCCATGTGAGTATCACTTGAGAGGGAGCTCAAGTTGCATGCAGATGAGGAACTTTCAATTCCTAAAGAGGAGGAGCCTTAGATTGATGTAGAGTAGTTGCATGTAGAGGATTCGGGAGGGGAGGCATCCACTCATGTTGAGTCTTCCAGAGATGGACAGAAATGCTCAAGGGAAGCTGATAGGTTAGTGTTGGAGGCACGGGAGAATGTGGGACAACCATCTTCTCAGCACAAACAGAAGAGGTCGCTCGAGCGGTACACTGGTTACATGGCCCTGGTTGGGGAGTGTGTAGAGTCCGAGCCTTCTTCATTCGAGGAGGCAGTGTAGCAACCAGTCTGAGTTGATGCAATGGTGGAGGAGTATGACTCCATCGTGCATAACTATGTTTGGGATGCTGTCCCAAGACCTCAGGACAAGTCAGTGGTGAGTTCCAGATGGCCTTACAAGGTAAAGTAGGTAGCTGATGGCAGTGTTAAGAAACATAAGGCAAGGTTTGTTGCCCGTGGTTTCTCACAGGTCGAGGGGATCGAATACGTTGAGACCTTTGTTCCTGTAGCAAGGTACTCATCTATTTGATCAATGTTGGCACTATCAGCTCAAATGGGTTGGAAGATTTATCAGATGGACGTGAAGACAACATTCCTCCATGGGAATATTGAGGAGGAGGTGTACATTGACCAACCAAAAGGTTTCGAGACCTTCGATCGTCAGTCACATGTGTCCCGACTCAAGAGGGCTCTGTATGGGCTGAAGCAAGCACCTCGTGCTTGGTACACCAGGATCGACAACTATTTTGCCAGGTTGGGCTTCACCAAGAGTGAAGCAGATGTGAACCTTTACCACATCATGGTAGAAGGTAAGCCATTGATCATTGTTCTTTATGTCGATGATCTGATTTTGACAGGTGATAATCAACTAATCCAGTCTTGCAAGGAGGACCTTGCAAGAGAGTTTAAAATGAAAGACATGGGTCTTATGCACTACTTTCTAGGCATGGAAGTGTGGCAGAGAGATGTAGAAGTTTTTGTGTCTTAAGGCAAGTATGCCAATGAGATCCTCAGGCAGTTCCATATGGAGAAGTGGAAACCCATGCAGACTCCTCTAGCTAGGAACTGGACGAAGGAGGATGCTACTTTAGGTGAGGTAGTAGCTGCTACTGTTTATCGAAATCTTGTGGGTTCATTGATGTATATGGTGAGCACACGAATAGACTTATGCTTTGCGATGAACTAGCTGAGTCAAGATATGGTTTAGCCTACCAAGCTATTTTGGAAGGTAGCGAAGCATGTTTTGAGATACCTCAGAGGCACATCTCAGTTTGGATTGTGGTACAGACAGACATAGGGAGTGAAGCTTCATGGCTTCACAGATGCAGATTGGGCATGGAGTCCATTAGATTGGAAGAGCACTTCTGGAGGAATCTTCAACCTTGGTTTAGCTGCAGTTTCCTGGTACAACATGAAACAAAGATCAGTTGCACTTAGCTCAGCAGAGGCTGAATACATGGCTATCAGTCAGGTTGCATGTGAGGCCATTTGGATGTGGAAGATTCTAGTGGGATTATTTGGTCAGAGGATGGATCCAACTGTGATCTACTACGACAATTAGAGTTGTATCAAACTCTTTGAGAATCTAGTTTTTCATGACAGGTCCAAGCACATTGATATCTGGTATCACCATCTTCAAGATTGTGTGGTCAAGAGGATCGTGTTGTTGCTGTATGTTTTGACCAAGGAACAAGATGCCGATATTTTGACGAAGGCATTGTCAAAATGCAAGTTTGATTTCCATAGAGACAAGATTGGGGTTACTAATAACCCCTTTCTTGTTAAGAGGGAATGTTGAAAATAGGAACAAGAAATGCTAAAAATAGAAGTGCTAAAAATAGCACTGCTATAAATATCATTTGGGGATACCTTCCAATTTTAGTTAGTCCCTGAACTAAAATTGAGAAGTAAAATTTGAATTTGATCTTTGGAGTTGTTTGTAAAATAATTAATTAATTCATATTGAGTTAATTAGTTGTAGGAAATTAAACATGAAGTCTATGTGAAGACATGAAACAATTTCTCCATTGATTGAGGAAGTTATCCCTTGATTAAAGGAGATAAGGATGAGTTGTACTATGAGTTGTAATTAGTTAGCTCAATTATCTAAGTTAAGTCTAGTTAGATTAGTTCAAATAGTTTGTTGAACTAATTGTGAGTTCAGTTAGTTAATGCATGCATGCATGTAACTGCTGCACTTCAGATAACTGAATATTATCTCATAAATAACTCATGCATCTCAGTTCAGTCAGAGACCTAGTTGAGATCAGGTGATGGGACAATGTACTATCAGTTGTAGGAATATTCCTTGGAGGATATCTCTTGCATGCAAAAGGAATTCATTCTTTGGAGATTGCGCAATTGCTATTGAGGTTGATGGTTGTGTGATGAGGCCAATTCACACAGGTGGAAAGATTGGACCCCAAGAGAAACTACGCAAGGAAATAAGAGGCTTGGAGGGCTGGAGGAAGACATATGTTGTGTCTATTCAGTCCATGAGCTGCATTTTTCGATTGTGTTGAAAGATGGATGGCTTGTGAGCTGAAGCTTTGTGTAATCTGAACATATTTCCGCTTGTATGATATTATAAAGATTGGGGTTTTAGGCTGAGGCTTTCCCCAGAGTATTCTTTTGTGTTCATGTGTGATTTCTTTCTCATTCTCAATTATATGTGTTCTATTTTTGGTCATATTCAATTAAGCTTCTGCAAGTTTGTTGTAGAAGTAGATATGGTATTTTGCTTTAGTATATTGCATAATTTGTTGATCTACAATGAGAAATTTTACAATTCCTAGGGTATAATATTGTTCATAGGGTTTATAATATTAATCCTAGAGTTTAATATAAATCTCTTGGGTTTCCAATCATGGTCAACAATGGTCCAATGTCATAATGTGCCAAAGATTGTCTTAATATGAAAATCAACCATGGTCAACCATGGTCCAACTTCATATTGTGACAAACATCGTCTCAGTATGAAAATCAATGATGGTAAATCATGGCCGAGCATGTTTGTTTTAGGGTTTTTATACCTTGGGTTTATAATATTTATCCATTAGGTTTAATATTATTCTCTTGCAACGAGCCACTATAGATATTGGAGATAGATAGAGGTAGGGTGTGACATTTACAACTATATCAAGAGTGAAATCAATAGATGGTTTGCAGATTTCACCACCCTTTTCTTTTCAACATTATGCAAAAATGAAATGCGAGAAGGGATTGGTTGGAAAGCATGAATGGTTGTGATCATTATCTTGTTGATTTGAATTGGTGTAACTTTTGTCATCGGTCTCGATGTGTTTTGGAAGAGACCAACATTTAATAACTATATTCTAGTGGAGTGTTTAGAGTTAAATTTCCTATCAACCACATTTAAATTGTTGTTTGTTTTTTATTAAATATTTATTTCGTAATTACTTCATTATTATTTATTAAATGATA
>APFE031607336.1:156910-170121 GCA_000404065.3 Pinus taeda
TCTTTTAGAGTGAAAAGAGATTTGAACCTCTAAAAAGTGGATAGATAAAAAATTAAATAATTCTAAATTGGTTTTTAAAATAACACATCTTCTATCTTAATCTTAAAAAATTTAATAATTTACATTATTACTATCTATACTTATATTATTACTAGCTTAAACTCATTTTAACTCAGGATCTATCAAACATCCAAATAAATCAAATCTCTTAAATCAAACATCAAATCTTTTAAAATACAATCTTCTAATAAAAAACAAAAAAAATCTTTAAAAAAATATATAATAATTTTTTTTAGTATCACTACTTTTCCTTAAATGTTCAGTATTCGTCGTATATGGGTAAGAGATATTAAAACGCCATGGAAAGTGTCACATAGAATTTTGTTTTTGGTGTTAGGAGTATTCAAAGGATGGTGAAGATTCCAATAGCTATAAGCATCATGTCATGTAAAATTTTGTTTTTGTTTCACCACTATTCGACGGCCGTTGAACATTCCAATACCTATTAAACATCAAGTCAGGTAGAATTTTATTTTTGGTGTAACGGCCATCCAAAGGCGGGTGAAAATTCCAATACCTATAAAAATCAAGGGCACGTGAAGCTTTGCCACAAAGTCTATAACCAGATTCCAAAAAACAAAGGAAAGCGTGTCTCTGTCACGAAAAAATTAACTAGAGATGAAGACGTTTAGCATAGATTTATTCATGATAGATTTATTATAAATAAACTGGAAATTGAACTTTAGGTTTTTTAATTTATTTTAAATATGAGTTGAGAGATCATTTTTTTTCAAGTGTAAAAAGAGATATATATCTATTTTAAATACAGATTTAATATGAGTTGAGAGGGATATAAATTTTTACTTACAAAAAAAGCAAGTGTTAACTGGATAAATAGATAGAAAGACAAACTTACACATCTCCTTATACTTGGTCGTGAGATAAACTCTACTCAACAAAAATTTTGATAATACCCTTTATCCACTGTCTAATCATAACACACAATCCATGAAACAAATTGAATGGTTAAAATTAATTAAAGAATTTATAAAAATAAAAATATCCAACAATAACTTTGATAAGATCCCTTTATCACCTGTCCTGTCTGATCATAACGCACAATCCATGAAACAAATTGAATGGTTAAAATTAATTAAAGAATTTATAAAAATAAATATATCCAACCCAATCGTAACATTGAAGTTTCGTGACAAATTGTAGAAACGTCTAGTAACAGTGAAGGAGATATATAGACCATTAACAAAGTCTTCAAATTTAATTCGTCCCTAATGGTTATTTCTTTTTTATCAACAACGCCAGTCTTTAACACAATGGTCGCGATCCCAAGGAGGGACGCGTGGCTATTGACCGTTTAATTCTTCGGTTCCAAGTTGAGTTTGGTGGTAGAGTTTTTGGTGTGTGTCTTAATTATTGTCTAATGTTTTGCTGTCGCTCTTTGTACTGACCTCAGGCTTACGTTTGAGGGTTTTCACTTTCATCGAGGGGTTTTGGAGGTCATTTGTCTTGTGTGATGGTTTTGCTCTACGGTTGCTCTGTGTTCTCACCTAGTATTCGCGATGGATGGTAAGTATGGTGCCCCGTTTGCTCTATATGGCGGTTTAATGTGCTTTGCTGGTCCTCTATGGTTTATTGGTGCTATGTCTCTGCTCCTTCTCTGTGGTCTATCGTTGCTATGTCTCTGCTCGTTCTCTGTTGCGACTCAGTGCTCTAGTGTTTGGAGGGTTTCATGTCCTCTCCCTTTTGCAAGTCTATTTGTCTCCTTTATTTGCTTTGAGCTCGTTTCTGTTCATTTCTTGGTGATTTGTTTGTTGATGTGGGGTCTGGTTATGCTTCGGCTCTGCAAATCTCAGGTCACTGCTTGGCTGCTGCATAGGACAACTCGATGCCCTCAATTTCAGGTAAGCTCCTCCTTCCGGTTTCAATCTCAGTCTCTATTTTTAAAGGCCCTAACGCTCTGGCTCCTTGGTGAGCAGGCACAGCGTGTTCATGGCTCATTCACTATTGGAAACCCTTTGTCGTGGGTCTCGACTCTCGTCCTTCGTCTTGAAAGCAGTTCTTCTCTAGGTAAGGTCCTCGTTTTCCTTCTAGTTAGCTATTCATTGTTATCTTTATGATTTTCGTGGTTCAATACTGACAACCGCTCTGCTTTGTGGTGGTGTGCAGGCCCTTCCAGGGAAGAGCTGCTCCATAGCTTCACCCTGGGTTTCACGACCTTAGGGAAACCTGGGTATGGTCTTTATATAGCTATAGTGGTTTCCTTGCTTGCTTTGCCGTGTGTCTAGTTTTTTCAACAGTTGTTCTGTCGCTTTCTGTTGTTTGTGACTCGACTATACCCTTGGTGTTTTGGGTTCTTCATATCTGTATGTGATCTTCGAGGTGTTCATGCCATCACTAGAAGTTTTAGGCATAACCTGTGGACTGTAATGCATTTTGGTTTCATGGGTTTGGAACCCTTCACGATTTCCAGACTATAGATTTTTGTATAGTGAATTATTGAATGAAAAATTAAAATGCCATGTACATGAAATGTATTTTTTGTTTAAATGTAGAATGTAATTAGTACCTGGGGTTTGTTTTGTTGAGAAATGAAATCTAAGTGTTGGTGCACCTCTGTTTGATTCTCGGTCTTGAAAATGCTTCTTGTCACTGAATGCTTGTAAATGTTTGTTCGAATATTTGAAAAGAAAAATGGTTTCACTATCTTGCTTTCATTTTGATGCCTGAGATATTTATGCACAGTGAACGTAGTGAAAAGTAATTATTGTATTAAATGACAGATTTTGAATTGTTAGCTATCATAGAAGTTCAAATAATTTTGGGTTACAGCTTCTGGGCTCTCTCTCCTCTCTGGATGGTAGCCCTTCCATCATCTTTGATTTTTCCTTTTCAATACATTGTCATTAGTTCCTTTACAGTTTGAGGAACTGTTCCTCAGTTATTTTTCAGTTAATAAACAATTTCTTCAAACAAGTTCCTAACTAATCCTATTTTGTCTAATTTAAAAAACTAACAATGGTTGATTCAGCCTTAATTAAAAATGACACAAAATGAAACTAAATGAAACAGAAACTTGAAGTGTTTTCCTCCTTATCTGTCAAGATAAAATGAAAAAAAAAACATCTACCAGTTGTCGCCTCTTCACTCAGATGCTCCTGCATCAGGCTCTCGGGCTAAATTAAACTCATGGCTCTTTTCCATGAGCTCTTCAATAAAGTACCCAACGCTTTGAATCTGGCTAGCATCTAACCAAGAACTATCTTCAATAGGATGACCCTTCCACTTGACTAGGTACTGCAAATATTCCTTCCTTCGAGTCCATCTGGCCACTTGAGTATCTAGGATCTGTTTGATCTCTAGAGGCTTTGCTGGGGGATTTGCTTAGTCCACGAATCATTCTCTTTCTAGGTGTCCCATGTTCATCTTTCGAACTGTCTTCTTCATCTGCCGCAATGTAGGGGTACAGATCTACTAGATTGAAAATGGGTGAAATTCCAATACCTGGGGGTAACTGCAATTCGTAAGCATTCGTAGAAAACTTCTGAAGAATCTTGAAAGGCTCAATTTTCTTCCATTTCAACTTGTTGTATTCACCTTTAGGAAACCTCTCCTTGCATAAGTGTGCTAATACCAGCTCTCCTACATTGAATTGTACCTCCCGTCTTTTCAAATCTGCCTTTTGCTTCTATCTTTGACTGCTGTCTTGTAATTTTAATTTCCCCTATTCATGAAGATCGTTGATTGCCGTTGCGAAATCTTCCCCATTAGCACTCTTGCACTCCAACTGTCCCAAATCCCATAACTCATGTACTCCATGTGGGTGCATTCTGTATAGGATCTGGAAAGGACTATTACCCGTGCTTCGGTTAGGTGAATCGTTATAAGCAAATTATGCTTGTGCAAGCACACGATCCCACTGTCGAGAATTTTCTCCAAACAAACTCCTCAATAAGTTTCCCAGACTTCGGTTCACCACTTCGGTTTGACCATCGGTCTGCGAGTGATAAGTTGAGTTGAAGCTTAGTTTGGTGTCTAATTTTTTCCATAGGGTTCGCCAAAAATGTCCTGTAAACTTAACGTCTCAATCCGTAACAATAGACTTTGGCAAGCCATGTAATCTGACTATCTTGATAAAGAACAAATGTGCTACATGTGTGGCGTCATTGGTTTTCCTGCATGGAATGAAATGTGCCATTTTGGTGAAATGATCCGCCACCACCATGATGGAATCTAATCCCCATTGTGTCTTCGGCAGACCTAAGACAAAGTCCAAACTGACAGAGTCCTATGGTCTATTTGGAATGGGTAAGGGTGTATACAAGCCCATGTTCTGGTTGTGTCCCTTTGCAAGCTAACACACTTTGCATCTAGTCACAAACCTCTATACATGTCTGCGCAACTTCAGCCAATAGTAAAAGTGACTCAACTGATCCAAGGTCTTGTCTATGCAAAAATGCCCAGCTAAAACTCCATTATGCTTTTCCTGGATTAAGTTCTCTCTCACAGAACATTCCGAAATACACAACTTCCCTCCTTTGAACAACAACCCTTCCTGCATATTAT
The DNA here is from genome assembly GCA_000404065.3 of Pinus taeda. NCBI lineage: Eukaryota > Viridiplantae > Streptophyta > Pinopsida > Pinales > Pinaceae > Pinus > Pinus taeda. Next base: position 161,492 of record APFE031607336.1, read on the forward strand.
AGTCCAGCCATGAACTGTTATCTCTCAACAACGGATTTTGGCAAACTTCATAAGCTTCCTTAAAATCTGCATCTGCCTCATACGAGTCCTTAAGATGTTCAAATCCTAATACTTGTATCGTACTTTCCTGTAGGATCAAATTCCTCCTACTTAACGCATCTACCACTTTTTTGGCTTGACCGCTGATGTGTGTCAACACAGACATAAAACTCTCCAAGTACTCCACCCACTTCGCATGTTTATGGTTCAACTTATGCTGCTGCATAATATACTACAATGCAGAATTCTCTAAAAACAAGACAAATTCATTGGCCAATAGGTAATGTCTCCAATGCTTCAACGCTTGAACCACTGCATAAAATTCCTTGTCATAAGACGTGTACTTCTGCCTACTTTCATTTAGTTTCTCACTGAAATAGGTTACTGGCTTGTCCTCTTGACTGAGCACTGCACTAATGGATGTTCCGCTGGCATCACAACAAACTTGAAAAAGTTTGTTAAAGTCTGGCAACCTTAAAATCAGTTTTTTAGTAATGTTCCTTTTGAGTAGCTGAAAACTCTTCTCTGCCATTTCTGTCCAATGGAAAGACTAATTTGTCTTCTTAATGGTGTCCAACATTGGGTGCACAAATCCTACTGAAAATTTTAATAAATTTCCGATAAAAACTCGTCAATCCATGGAAACTATGTACCTCAAACAAACTTTTGGGGGATGTCCAACTAACTATGGCTGCAACCTTTTCCAGATCCATTTTTAGTTCATTCTCAGAAATCACAAATCCCAAATAAATTAAATCTTTCTTGAAAAAAGAACATTTGTTCAAATTTATTAGTAATTTATTCTGTTGTAATTTTTCCAATACATACCTCACATGTCGATAATGTTCCTCCTTCATGTTGTTGAATATAAGTATATCATCCAGATATACAATCACAAATTTTCCATTGAATACTTTCAACATCTCATTCATCAACCACATGAATGTGCTAGGGGCATTGCTCAATCCAAATGGCATAACCATCCATTCGTACAAGCCTTCATTAGTCTTGAAATTTGTCTTCCACTCATCACCTTCTCGAAGTCTGATTTGGTGGTAGCCACTTTTCAGGTCTATCTTTGAAAAGTACGCTGCTCCACTCAAATAATCCATCATATCATCCATCCAAGGTAAAGGAAACCTGTACCTATTGGTAATCTTGTTAATGGCCCGGGAATCCATGCACATTCACCAGTCACCTCCTTTCTTGGGAGCTAAAACAGTCGCAACTGCATAAGGGCTTAAACTCGCCCAAATCAATATTTTATCTGACAACTCCTGCACCTTCTTCCGGATTTCTTCATTATCCTTCGGACTCATCTGGTAGGCAGCCTTGTTTGGCAAACTGGCTCCTGGAATAAAGTCAATATGGTGACTAATGCTCCGCTTTGAAGGTAATTTATCTGGTAGATCGTCTACCACAATATCACTAAACTCTTGTAGCATGTCCTGTATTTCTTTAGGTAAGTCGGTGACTTCAGTATGAATCAATATTGGTTTTGGCCTTCGCACATCTGCATACTTCACCTCATCATCCTCCATCTGTAGCAAGAACTCTTTTCTGCCTAACAGTAGTGCTTTTGTCCCACTAATTTCTGTAGCTTCCTCTTCCTTCATGGGCACTAGGGTATGCTTTATCCCATCTTTAAAAAACTTGTGAAAATTTGTTGCCCCATTATGGAGGATCTTCCTATCATACTGCCATGGTCTGCCCAACAGAATATGGCACATGTCCATAGGCATGATATTGCAAGTCACCTTGTCCTTGTACTTTCCAGTGTGAAACTCTACTTCACACTACTCATCGAGTAGCAGTTGGTGGCCTTTTTGCAACCACGACACCCTGTATGGGGTTGGGTGCTTCAACTTCTTCGAACCCAATTTTCCCACCATTTCAATAGTTACCAGATTATCAGTGCTTCCACTATCTATAATTAATTTGCAGCGTTTCCCATGCGACTTGCATACAGTTTGAAATAATGCTTTCCTCTGTGTTTGACCAAATGCTTCTTTAGTCGGTTTTAATAATACCTTGTTCAGCGCCAAGGCTTCCCCAGTATCTGGCATATTTTCCACCTCCTGTGGCGGTGCCTCCGCTTCATCGGGCTGAGTGACATATGCTCCCCTTTGCCCAGTTTGTTTATTTTCAAGACATTCAAAGGACCTGTGTCCCCACTTGTGACACTTGTAACACTGATAGGCATTTCCTTTGCCTCTACCATTACCTCTTCCTCGCTGGTTTGACATTCCTCCTCTAATGTTACCTTCCCTTTCACTCGGTCCCGAAGTCTTCGAACTACTACCCTCTTCATTTTTGTTTGTAGTCCTACCTCTGCCAAAGGTCTGTCCCCAACCTCTACCAGAACCACACCCTCTTCTGACATTTTGTTTCCTAGTAATCTTTTCCTTCACCTTCGAAGCACTCTGATAAACTTCTTCTATGGTCTTAGGGGAAAGAATACTAATTTCATCTAGGATCTCCATTCGTAGACCATTCACAAACCTCGCTGTTTTCTCAGGGGTATATTAAACATAACCAACTCTTAGGTTAACTTTATAAAATTCTTCAGTATATTCCTTCACAATCATCATTCTTTGCTTCATGTTTTGTATTTGTCTATAAAGGGCAATTTGATAATCTTTAGGCAGAAACTTGCTCTTCATCCTAGCAACCATCCTATCCCATTTTTTAATCAATGGTTTGTTTAATCTCCTCCTTTTTGCCTATACACTGTCCCTCCATAGAGCTGCATGTCCCTTCAATTTGGTGACAACAAACCTCATCCTCTCATCTTCACTAATTTCTTCATACTCAAAATATTTATATAGCTCACTTATCCAGTCTAACAACGCCTCTGTGGACAAATTTCCATCATAATTAGAGAGCTCCGGTCTTGGCTTGCTATTAGCCAACAAAACTGAGGTCAATAGTTTAATTTTTGGTCCTTTGTCATCTGACCCATCCATCATGGCTATGTTTTACTCCTCACTGTCATCCCCACCTTTCAGATCTCTACACCTTCTTTCTTCCGCTGTTGCCAAATGTGCAATTAAATTCCTAATTTCTTCTCGTAGCCCTTCATCTAATACTCTTCTGATGCCCCTTCCTCGGCCCCTTCTTCATACCTCCATTTTTTTTTACTGAGAGAAAAGGACAACTTGCTCTGATACCAAAAATTGGTGGCAATCCCAAGGAGGGTTGCATGGCTATTGACCATTTAATTCTTTGGTTCCAAGTTGAGTTTGGTGGCAGGGTTTTGATGTGTCTTAATTGTGGTTTATTTTTTTACTACCGCCCTCTGTACTGAGCTCGGGGTTGCGACTGAGGGTTTTCACTTTCACCGAGGGGTTTTGGAGGTCATTTCTCTTGTGCGATGGTTTTTCTCTACGGTTGCTCTATGTTCTCACCTAGTATTCATGATGGATGGTAAGTATGGTGCCCTGTTTGATTTGTATGGAAATTTAATTTGCTTTGTTGGTCCTTTGTGGTTTATTGGTGCTATGCCTCTGCTTGTTCTCCGTGGTCTGTCGTTTCTATGTCTCTGCTTGTTCTCTGTGGTGACTCATTGCTCTAGTGTTTGGAGGGTTTTACGTCCTCTCCCTCTCGCAAGTCTATTTGTCTCTGTTATTTTCTTCGAGCTCATTTCTGTTCGTTTTGTGGTGATTTTTTTGTTGATGTGGGGTCTGGTTATGCTTTGACTCTACAAATCTGAGGTCATTGCTTGGCTGCTCCATAGGACGACTCGGCGCCCTCAATTTCAGGTAAGCTCCTCCTTCTGGTTTCAATTTCACTCTCTATTTTTAAAGGCTCTAACGCTATGGCTCCTAGGTGAGCAGGCAGAGCGTGTTCATGGCTCATTCACTGGTGGAAACCCTCTATCGTGGGTCTCAACTCTCGTCCTTCGTCTCGAAATTAGTTCTTCTCTAGGCAAGGTCCTCGTTTTCCTTCCAGTTAGCTATTCACTATTAACTTTATGATTTTCATGGCTCAATACTGACAGCTGCCCTGCTCTATGGTGGTGTGCAGGCCCTTCTAGGGAAGCGCTGCTCCACAGATTCGCCTTGGGGACTATTTCATGGGCTAAGGGAAACCCGGGTAGGGTCTCTCTGTAACATATAGTGGTTTCCTTTCTTGCTTTGCTGTGTGTTTAGTTTTTTGAGCAGTTGTTTTATCGCTTGCTCTTATTTTTGACTCGACTATACCCTTGGTGTTTTGGGTTCTTTGTATCTGTATGTGATCTTTGAGGTGTTCATGCCCTCGCTAGAAGTTTTAGGCATAACCTGTGGGTTGTAATATATTTTGGTTTCATGGATTTGGAACCCTTCACAATTTCCAGACTACATATTTTTGTACAGTGAATTTTTATTGAACGAAAAATGAAAATTTCGTGTACAGGAAATGTATTTTTTGTTTAAATGCAGAATGTAATTAGTACTTGGGGTTTGTTTTGTTGAGAAATGAAATCTAAGTGTTGGTGCACCTCTATTCGGTTCTCGGTCTTGAAAATGCTTCTTGTCACTGAATGCTTGTCGATATTTGTTCAAATATTTGAGAAGAAAAATGGTTTCACTGTCTTGCTTTCATTTTGATGTCTGAGACATCTATGCACAGAAAATGTAGTGAAATTTAATCTGCTGTATCAAATGATAGATTTTGAATTGTTAGCTATCATATTCAAATAATTATGGGTTAAAACTTATTGGCTTTGTCTCCTCTCTGGATGGCAGCCCTTCCATCATGTTTGATTTTTCCTTTTCAATACATTGTCAGCAGTTCCTTTACAGTTTGAGGAATTGTTCCTCAGTTATTTTTTAGTTACTAAATAGTTCCTTCAAACAAGTTCCTAACTAATCCTATTTTGTCTAATTTAAAAAACTAACAATGGATGATTCAACCTTAATTAAAAATGACACAAAATGAAGCTAAATGAAACAAAAACTTGAAGTGTTTTCCTCCCTAATCTGTCAAGATAAATGAAAAAAAAAAAAAACATCTCCTAGATGTCGCCTCTTCACTCGGATGTTCCTGCATCACACAATGTCGAATGGACACATGGACAAAGACGTTGATGATGTCCCCTTGCCATGAATCAAACAATGAGACACAATCCTTTGAAACAAATGGAGTGGCTGAAATTGATGAACTAGTCTATAAGAAAAAGATATAGAATATAATCGTTTTACAAATTGAGGGGCTAAAATTGATGAACGAGTATAAGGAAAAAATATACAATATCATCGTTGTTATATTTATATGGTTAATAATATATATTTTAGTTTTACTTTCTTTAAATCTAAAAATATTCAGGGAGATCTATTTAAAAGGATTAAGGATTATTAGCAAGGCTTAATTTCTAAAGCTTACGAGACAATTGACCATATAACTTCTGAAGTGATTTTAAAAACAAAAATTCAACCAATTAAACTAATCTTAAATTTTAAAATAAAAAATCTATAAAGTATTGAATTTTATAAAAAAATAGATGCAGAACACCATACCATATAAATATATTCTTTTTTGTCATTGATCCCATAAAAAATGTAGCTTTGTAAGTTAATGATTGATTCAAAAAATAATTCAAATCTTTTCATATGTGTGATGATATTATTTTTATTTTATTATCAAAGAAAAGAGAGTATATATGTTATTATTAGTATTATTAATAGAGAAATCTAGATCTATTGTAACTCCGGATTTATCAAGAGGGATCAAATGTCTCGAGGTGCAAACTTTTTCTCAAGTTTTGTACTTAAAAAATAGGTTTTCACCTCGAGAGATTTGATCCTTCTCGGTGCTTGATAGATCTAGAGTTAAGATGGATCTAGGTTGGTTTCAATCGTGTGCACCCAAGGAAAATCTATCGAACATATGATTAATTTTATTAATAATATGTAAATAAATCTAATATTAATATAACCATTTTAAATATGCTAAATATGTATGAGATTTATCTCGTCATTTTAATTTTAAATTTTCTTAGTTACTTGAGTTTGTTGAGATATAAATATTGTCAATAACTTTAATGATGAAAAATGTTGAAATAAAAATTTTGAATGCAAAGTGACAATGTAATAGTGTTGAATGATAGAAAATGTGAATAATAAAAATACAGTCAATTACAAATAGTCTTCATTGGGATCAGTCTCAAACTATTTTCTTCTACTATTCTTATTGTCACCCGTGTTAATTTTGTCATATTTTCATATGGATTATATGAAAAAGATAACTGAAATCGTAAACCATTTAAATATTTGGTTCAAGCTGTTGTAGTAAACATCATACCTTGTCTCTCTTGTTATCTAATATTAATAAGTTGAATTACTATAACACAAAATCAATGTACATTGTCAACAATTTTTTGTGCTTATACTGAAATCAATGCACACTATTAAGCCAATCACTTTGAAATTAATGTACCATTATACATCTAATTACATCAAATCAAAAATCAACATGTACACTAAAATCAATGCATCTAATGCAAGAAATCAAATAGGATTAGACAACAACATCTACACTGAAATCAATGCATCTAGTGCAAGTAAGCAAAGAAGATTAGAAACCAACATCTACCCTAAAATCAATGCATCTAGTGCAAAGAATCAAATATGATTAGGAATCACCATCTACACTAAAATCAATGCATTTAGTGAAAGCAATCAAATAGGATTAGAAATCATCTACATTGAAATCAATGCATCTAGTGCAAGCAATCAAATATAATTAAAAATAAACATCTACATTGAAATGAATCCATCTAGCGCAAGAAATCAAATAGGATTAGAAATATAATTAAAAATAAACATCTACATTGAAATGAATCCATCTAGCGCAAGAAATCAAATAGGATTAGAAATATAATTAAAAATAAACATCTACATTGAAATGAATCCATCTAGTGCAAGAAATCAAACAGGATTAGAAATCACCATCTACACTGAAATCAATGCATTTAGTGAAAGCAATCAAATAGGATTAGAAATCACCATCTACATTTAAATCAATGCATTTAGTGCAAGCAATCAAATATGATTAGAAATCATCTACATTAAAATCAATGAATTTAGTGCAAGTAATCAAATACCATTAGAAATCACCATCTACACTAAAATTAATGCATCTAGTGCAATAAATCTTCTTCCCTCTCCCCCCCTCCATACATATCTTTATTTCCCTCCATCTCTCCTTCTTTGTCTCTTTATATCACCCCCCAAAACATGAACGCTCTCGCACTCCATATATATCGGCCTCTTTGTCCTTCCCTCCCTGTCTCCATCTTTCTCTTCAACTTCCATCTATATCTTTGTCTCCCTCGGTCTCTCTATATCACCCCCAAAACATACACTCTCTTTCTCCAAAATATTTATCTACCACTCCCTCTTCCTCTCCCCTCCCTCTCTCTCTTCCCCTTCTCTCCCTCTCCCCCGATTCTATCTTTCTTCCATCCTGTTGTCCTCTCTCCCTCTCTCTCCGTATTCCTTATCGCTCCCTCTTTCTCTCTCTCCACATTTCTCTATCTTTCTTCTTACCTCCCTCTTTCTCCCTCTCCATCTCTCTTTCCCTACCTCTCCCTACTCTCTCACATCCTCTCTCTCTCCTTTCTCTCTCCCTCTCTCTCTCTCTCTCTCTCTCTCTCTCTCTCTTCACCTTCTAACTCTGTTACTATATGCCTCTCTCTCTCTCCTCTCCATCTCTCCTTCTTTGTCTCTTTATCTCACCCTCAAACATACACACTCTTTCTCCATCTCTCCCCTTTCACTCCCCCTCTCTCTCTCCACTTCTCACACTCTGTCTTTCTTCTTCCCTCCCTCTCTCCCCCTCCAACTACATCTGTCTATCCCTCCCTCTCTCCTCCTATCTCCCTCCCTCTCTCCTCATCTCTCTCTTCCTTCCTCTCCTCCCCTTCCTGTCCTACCTTCCTCTTTCTTCCACCATATCTCTGTCTCTCTCTCTTCTACAATCCTATCTCTTCCCCCATCACTCTCTTCCTCTCTCTCTCCTACAATTCTATCTCTTCCCCTCTCTCAAGTCCTCTCTCACTTTCTCTCCTGCCTTCCTCTATCTTCCCCCCTCCTACTCTATCTATCTCTCTCTTTTCCATCCAATCATTTCTCTCTTTTTCTCTATCTCTTTTCTCTCCAATCCTCTCTCCCCCCCCCATCAGTCTCTCTTTCTCTCTCTCTCTCCATGTTACTATATCCCTCCCTTTCTCCTCATCTCTCCTTCTCTGCCCCACCCTCACCTCCATATCTCCTTCTATGTCTCTTTATCTCACCGCTAAACATACACACTCTCTCTCCATTTCTCCCTTGTCACTCCCTTTCTCTCCACTTATCACTCTCTATGTATTTCTTCTTCCCTCCCTCTCTCCCGCTCCAAATCAATTTCTCTATCCCTCTCTCTACTCCTCTCTCTTATCCTTCTTCTCTCCCCCTTTATTTCTTACCCACCTTTCTCTTCCCCCATCTCTCTCTCTCTCTCTGTACTCCAATCCTCTCACTATCTCCCTCCCTCTCTCCTCCTCTCTCTCTCATCCTTCCGCTCTCTCCATTTCTCTCCTACCTCCCTCTCTATTTCCCCATCTCTCTCTC
>APFE031607336.1:170464-186343 GCA_000404065.3 Pinus taeda
TTTTTTGCATGGTATTAATAATGATTTGGTCCATGGAATTTGGCCCATAGGCCTGGCATATAATTAGATGTTGATTTCTAATCCTATTTGATATATTTTTATTTATTTACCATACCTCTTTATATCTCTTTTATATTTATTTATTTTACCTATTTTATAAATATGATATTTGCCCCATGGTATTAATAATAATTTGTTCCATGGTATTTGGCCCATAGGCTTCACCTAAATAAAAGCTATTTTTTGAGTTTTCGTAAATATAAAGAGATTTATGGAGTAAATATAAAAAGTTGTTTTATTTATTTTCCATACCTCTGGATAATATAAAAATATGTTTTTATTTATTTATCATATCTTTGGTTTAATTATATTTTTATTTATTTACCATATCTCTGTTTATGTATATTGTGTTTACACATAATAATAATTAGATTTTTTTTAAATAGGACCGACAAGAGATTAAAAATGTTAAATGTTAAACATTACATGTTAAATTTAAGTTTACATTTACATGTTTATGTGAGATATACCCCAGATTAGTCCCAACAAATAAACAATGTGGTGTGAATAGTTGTTTTCCTTATGCAAATAAGAATTTGTCTGTTAATATATATTACTTCCGGCTAACCCATGTGGTGTGAATATTTTTTCCTTATGCAAATAGGAATTTTCCCTCTAATATATATTACTTATAGCTAACACATTACTTTCAGTTGCACAACCATTCTATCATAGCTTATTTTCCATGTTAATATCCAACATATTTTGTTGTGTTAATGACTGAGAACGAACACCAATCCAAGTGGTGCCATGAATATAGAATGAATTTCCTTCTGTTAATGAATTTTTAACTGTTTATTTATATGGGTATGTAAGTTATTGTTTAAGTAGACATTATTTAGATTTTATCTTTTACATTTCTTTTAGTTTTTTTATTTTGGCCGATATTAGTGAAATTTCAACCAGACAGACAAACTTACACATCAAGCCCATACTGGGCTATAGAATGCGCCTCTCGACACAGACATACTCAAAATAGAATTTATTAATTGATATTTATAGAGTTATTAAATAAATAATATATTAAGTTGTGAATATACTAAAAGATGGCATAGAGTGAAAGGAGAACTAATATTGATCGTCTCCATGGATTTATCAATAAATATGGTGAAGTGTCCACTATAATAAAGGATTAGAATTTAATAAAATTAGTATTGGTAAAACTAGAAATTGCACCAGATGTTGCAAAGGAAACACCATAAGGTGCTAGCATAGGAACCAATAGCACACAAGAAATAAGATGTGACCAAAGTACTTTATAGGGAGATGGGAGATAAGGGCACCCTACCTACCTAAGTAAATTAAAAATTAATGAAGTTTCCTTGCAAAACTCATTGTACACGTCCCATATTTTCCATGTTAATGACTGCTCAATTTATGATAAATATGAAAAGGTGGAATGGTAGCAATGTAATAAGTTTCAAGTAACACTCTCTCACACCCTTGATGATGAAGGTGTTGAAACCATTAAATGGAAGTTGGGAAACAACAATTTAAAGTCATATATGGTCTAGGGTTGTCCAATGTATGAAAATTATGATTATGATGATAAGGAAGTGTGATCCAACAATGAAGACTCCTGTAGTATACCCAGGGGGGATATTATGGGGTACAGAGGGAGGTACCCAAGGGAATAATGTAATAATGGGATGGGCCATAGTTAATAAATAAAGTGGTTAACCCGCATCATGTAAGGGATCACAAGTAGTTAGCAATAATGTAATAAGCCCATTGTTAGATATATGGTATTGAAAGAATCATGGTAATGACCCATTGTATTGTATGTATGAATCCTATATAGAGGCTAGAGACTCCCCATTGAGAGATGTCAAGGAATATTGTATTGGCAAGCATATGGCTTGTGGAGTGTTCTCCTTCCTTAAGAAGCGAATGTATGGTGTTGCCATACCTTAAGGGTTTTGATCAATAAAGAAGCATTTCTATATTTTGTGTTTGTTTACAATTATTGGGTATATTGACATCATTTGATATATTGCTGGGTTAGATATATAACAAGTGGTATCAAAGCTCTGATACCACTTGTAATATATCTGACCTGCAAATATATGATAAAGCAAATATACCTAGAAATAACAAGAGATAAATAGATAAACTTTAGATCTTTATTAATGTCAAACCCTTGAGGTAGGGTAACACCATAAAATCACTCCTTAAGGAAGGAGCACACTCCACAAGCCATATGCTTGTCCATACAATATTCCTTGACATCTCTCAATGGGGAGTTTCTAACCTCTATATATGATTCATACATACAATACCATGGGTCATTACCATGGTTTTCTCAATACCATATATCTAATACCATGGGCTTATCACATTATTGCTAACTACTTGTGGTCCCTTACATAATGAAAATTAACCACTTTATTTATTAATTATGGTCCACCCCATTATTACATTATTCCCTTGGGTACCTCTCTCTGTACCCCAAAATTCCCCCCTAGGTATACTAAATTCCCAGCCCCTTAAACATGTTTCATCCTTGAAACATAAGAAGAACACAAACAATAAGATCTACTCAAAAGAGTAGTCCACTATTACCATGCACATGCATCTAGCCATCCTAGAGACATGTGATTACTCGATCTAGCTAGTGCCTCACTCACTTGAGATCGGAATTGATCCTGGCGGTTCCTATGTGTTGATGTTTTGTGGGTGGATTGTCACACTTATTTATCTATGATGTAGGGTTTGCTGTTCTTGTTGCTGATTCGTTGCCATCTTGCTAGTTGTTTTCTCGCTGGGTGATGTGGGTGGTGATGTGTTGAAGTTTTAACCAATGGTGTATCTTGCTTAAATTCACCAGCTAATTGAGCCTGATTGGTATCTAGTACATGTTGTTGTGCCTGCTGTTGTTTCTTATCTTCCAGTATTAGTTCAACCACAAATTGATCATCTGATGTGTTAGTCCCTGGAACATCTTCTGCTTTAGCCTCCTTGGACTCAACCTGTTTATTGATGGAAATATCTTGTAATGTAATTTTTTTGTTTTTATACCAGAGCTTTAGGAATTTCTTCTGTACATTAATATTGATAGTACCAATAGATTCCATCCAAGGTTAACCCAAAACAACATCCACATTAGCCATATTTGAAGCATAAAAATCAGAATGCAATACATACTTTTCCATAGAAATCTTCAAATCTTTATAAACTTGCACCTCATCATTATTAACTCGTGTGTGCTCCATTTGTTTGGCTAGTACATGCAATCTTTTAGCCAAATGAACATTAATAAAATTATAGTTGCAACTAGGATTAATAGACATAATGATCTTCTCCTTCTGAATACATCCATGAACCTTTAATAAGGAGATACTAGTAGAAAATAACCCTTTAGGTTTATTGGTTTCCTTCTTTCCAGTATGAGACCATTTTCTCAAAAGGAATTTTTCAAATTCTTCATTTGAAAGTTTGTACAAATTCTTGTTGTCAAGTGATCTAAACCATCTGGAAACCTCATCGTGCAAACCAATCCATACGAAATCTTTCCAATCTTTCCCATATATGAATTTTTCCTTTCTTATAAATGCTTCAATAGTGGGGCCATCATCTTTCCTGTAAAAATATGATCCTTTCTAGAAGCCATGAAGAGGGTTTTGAAAAAACATTCACTTACTTGGCAAAAATTTAAAATGGCCACATTTCGGTCAATATTGCTCAAAATCCTTATTATAACCTATTTTTGGAAGTGGAATAACCATTCTGCATCTTCCCGTGTGTTATGGCCACCAACAACCCTCCTTCTTATTTAGCATTATTACTAATACTAAATAAGTGGGGACCCTTCAAAAAAATTTAAAAAATGAATTAGTGCTAACATTTCCTTTTTAATAAACCTCACCATCATAAACTTAGGAAAATACCTTTGCAAAATCTAAAAAAACTTAAGTTTCATGGTGAGGAAAAATAAAGTCACTCCTTAAGGAATATCGCATCGCAAAAAGGATAACATGATGCCTTCTTACAAGCCAAAATCTAAGTATGTGAGATTGCGATGCGAGATTACATAATGAAAAAAAATATCGCATCGCATGCCTTCAAACGCACTTCCTCTAGAAAACCGCAGAAAACGCCGATATGCGATGACGCATATCGCAAAATCGCACATCGCAAGAAATACATTAACATGAAATAAGAACATACTGTAATTACACGATGGTGCGACAATGTGATATTGTGATATCACGATAGAGAGACAAATCAATCTTACAAAAGAATGACAGTGCAATATTGCAATATTGCGATACGCGATGTTGCGACAATGCGATATTGTGATATTGTGATATCGCGATAGAGCGACAAAGCGATCTTACAAAAGAATGACAGTGTGATATTGCGATATTGCGATAATGCAATACAACGATCTGTGATATTGCGAAGCAAATCGCAAAATCACTCCATTGAAAAATCTCTCTGCTCACTCTTTGAAAACTGTTTCATAAAATGAGACCTGGTTATGCGGTTTAATGCTAATAAATGAGGTAGTTGCCAATTGTTAATGAAATCGGTTTTGTGCTTATCCAGAAACTAGTTCACGTAAGTTGATACACTTTTGCGTGTCTTTGGCATTTTAAAGTTTTCCTGTCATTATTCCTTATTATTACTCTCACCTCACTTGTAAACTGTAGGAACAAAAAACAAAGAATTATACGAAGCAGTATATAGGAAACTATGGAGAATAAAGGCAAGGCTCTGATGTCTGTAGTTAAAGAAATGGCACCTTTGTACACAAACACCGCATGCAATAGAGACACGGGTATTTCCACTTGGAAAGGCATGTATAATCTAATTGAGAAAGAGAATCCTAAGGTAATGGGGGTTACGACTACTGCAAGCTCACATAATTCTTTGAAGCATTAGTTGTAGACTTAGCTTGTTCATTCCTATACCAACTAGTGACGAGGCCTAAAATTATCCTCTATACAGACATGGTTAAATGGGTACTGGACAGCGCCGACATAAAAAATAGATAGTTTAAGACTCAGGGTCAAGAGCTCTCGGAATCATTATTTTCACAAAATTTTAACTTTATATCCGCTACAAGAAAGCACTCAAGAGGCGAAAATCGCACCAAGGAAGCTCGGATTAAGAAACAGAGGCAGTTTTCGATGCGCTAATCGCGCATCGCTGGGTAAAACTTCTCGAAATGGAAAGCTTCTAATTTCTTAGCTACTTGTAAGTCCCAGAAATTTAGAAAAAAGTATGTTAAAGATAAAAGGTAAATTTTGAATCCGAAAATCAGCGGTAATGGTCAAAAATATCCTCAAAAGTATTTAGTGAAACCACAGACTCAGTATATTACTCTCAAAAGCATCATCAGTTCTGCCGAAGATGTGGCACCAACTCTTACCGTTTCTGTTTTTGCAGCACAGTTAAAGGCTGAAGTCGGCTAACCGACTTTTTGCAATAAAATGCTGAATGCATGCTTGCGATGCTAAGGAGCAGATACATAAATAGTTAGATATTAGATTTAATTTTAGAAATAGTTTTGCTTTATTTTGTCTATATAAGGGACTGTAATTTAAACCGTATCCTGTATTTTTGTAAATAAGTTATTTTTAGATGTAGTTAGTAGTATTTAAACCCTTCTCTTGCATTTAGAGAAGAGTCTAGAAATTTATCAAAAACTTATCCTCAGAACATGCACTTTTGCACCCTCCGAGGAGGTTTTGATGAATGAATGGAACATGATTTATTGATTTTTGCATTTGATATCTGCTACTGATGTTGCACTTCTGTACTCTTAGTGGATGTTGGATTAAGAAGAGATAAATCATTATTGCTTGAAGCTCATGAGTAGAACTAGTTATAAATGGTACTTCTATCTCTTAACTGTTTCTATCTTTTTGTGTTAAAGTGATATTTAAGTTCAGTTGTTTATATGTTAATGCGTGAATTCCTGAGTTATCATTTGGCACTTTTGTATGGTGATAGCTATTTATTTGTGCTTAATATATGAGTAGCTTACTGTGTGATATGTTTTTCACAACTGTTTCACCTAAATTTTTATGTGAAGTGGTTCATCTATATTGAATTATTTTCTTATAACAGTTGAATAATCTTTATTACCGATTGTTATTTGAAATCATTTTAGATCACACAGAAGAAAGATTACATCTCGAGTTAGTATAGACTTAGAAGTTTTTGTTTTATTAGAATGCAATTGCATGTCATTAGATTAAAGTTAGAATTCGAGCATTTTAATTAGGAACTGTTAAACTAGAAACATTGATCTTTCTCACACACACACTTGAATTGAGAAACTAGTCCCATATCCCCAGTCGGACCCGCTATACCAAATGAAAAAGGAGCTTCCGACCAAGGTCCAGACCAGGCGGGTATCCCCCTTGTTGCTGACCCGATTTTCGAGGCTTCAACACCGTGTAATAGAAATCCCAATCTAGGCACTAGAATTTCAGATTTTCACTGCAACTGCCCCACCGTCACAATTTTTTTTGAAAAAAGAGTTGATTTTAAATTAGCAATATCTCCCTCATTTGGACTCCGATTCGATCAATCGTTTTTTTGAAATTGGGTAATTTTTCAAGAGGATATTAGATATGTAATTATTGGATCAATATTCCCCCCAAAAAACAAAAAATAAACTGGAGATCTGCCATCCACCAATTTTCATCACAAAATTTCTGCAACGCAGCGGATTTTTAAATCAACGATATCTCCCTCATCCGAACTCTGATTCGGCCAATTTGTTTTTTGAAATTGGGTATTTTTTGACAAAGAATCCAGATTTGCAATTTTTTTCTTCAAATTTTGCACCAAAAGTTTTATATCTAATATGCAAACTCACCACCCGTAAAAATTCGTGCAAAACAAAATCCTCTTTACCCAAGAAAGTGCTCAGATACCACTTGTAATAGATCTGAACTGCAAATATACGAGAATACAAATATACCCATAAATAAAAACATCAAAATAGATAAAATTCAGATAAACCTCTCTTGATTGATTCAAACCCTTAAGGTAGGGCAACACCATACAATCACTCCTTAAGGAAAGATAACACTCCACAAGCCATATGCTTGCCAATACAATATTTCTTCACATCTCTAAATGGGGAGTCTCTAGCCTCTATATATGATTCATACATACAATACCATGGGTCAATACCATGGTTCTCTCAATACCATACATCTAATACCATGAGCTTATTACATTATTGCTAACTACTTGTGATCCCTTACATGATGCGGGTTAGCCATTTTATTTATTAACTATGGCCCATCCCATTATTACATTATTCCCTTGGGTGCCTCCCTCTGTACCCCATACTATCCCCCCTAGGTATATTACAACTCCCAACAAAACTCATTGTATGACAATACAAGTTTTTCCTTTGAAAATGATAGAAAAACCAAGAGCATTAATGAATAAGAATTTGGACAATTCATTGAACAACCTAGCTATACGAAATAGACATGTTCCACTCAGGAATAAGAGTACAATCAGAATTTCATGGTTGATGTATTCAATGGCTACAATGGGGAACATATGTGTGATAATACCTACAATCCTGGTTTGATAGATCAACCCAATGAGAATCTGGCTAAAAAAAATTAGACTAACTTTGATTTTAAATAGAAGATTTGTGGGGGGAGTTTACAGATTGATGAAGATACTCGCAAAACTTTAAATGAAGATGTAAAAAGGATCAAAATGCATGGTGGAACTAATACTAAGAACACAAATTCGATTGATTTCAAAATTATGCTGGCTAAGGTTATTCAAAAGTTTGTTTCAACATTTGAATCAGATGGACATCCAGATAAACCAATTTGAATTGAATCAAAGTCTCAAATTGAACCAGTTGGACATCCAGATCAACTAGTTTGAGTTGAATCAAAGTCTCAATTCGAACCAAATGCACATCCTGATCAACTAGTTTGATTTGAATCAAATTTTTTACATTTAGTGTTTGGTCAACTGTCCCGATGAATGCTATGATCCCATAAAGGAAAATGACTTATGTCTCTAAATTTTTTACATCATTGTACCAAACTTGAAGGGTATTTTGTTTGCAATGATAATACACCCCCCCCCTATACCTACATCAGATCTTCAATAATAGGGATGGAAATGGAATTGGACACCCTTACATAGGAATACAAGAATGTCTTCAAAATAATTCAAGGAAGAGAGGGCACCCTAACTCTTTTTTAGACTAGAAATTACAAAGGTGTTGGCCTATGAGTACCCCAACATCAATATATTGATGTTTCACATGATCCTGAAGCACAAGGGAAGAAGGTATTTCATTTATGAAGTATAGAGAATTTGTGTTTGGTTGTATGTTCATATGTATGGAACGAGATTCTGAAGTTCTCATGCGCTCCTGAGAGAAGCCCACATCCCCATATAGGAGCTTATGTTACCACTTAAATCTGTGCATGCAATAAATATCACAAAACTCAATAGGATGTGAATCAATTATTGGCTTAATGTCTATTGTAGTTCCCATCCATCCCATTTTTTTCTGTTCTTATGTTTGAGGGTTTGAACCTAGTCAAACAATTGTGGAAAAGGTAGGGAACATAGAGCATGATAGGAAATATAGTTTTTATTTGACAATGACTATTTAGAAGAAAGAACACTATTAAGCAACATTTCTCCAAGAAGTACAGGGATCCCATATTGGATTTGATCTCAAAGCGTCTTTATGGGAAAGAACATTTCAATGACTAAGGAAAGAAGGCTTGGAGATGCAATTCCCAATATTTAAACTTGGTATTACACACCCTTACAATTGAATATATGGAAGATAGGCAGAGTTGTATTATTTTCATGATGGAAATTTGGTTGCATGATGATATGACAACATCAGATGTAATAATTCATTGGGAGTCCAAATAGTTGGTCCTGATTGACTCTAACCTTAGTTCACATCTTCATTGCTAGAAGATAAGGGTGTGGATTTAAATTGTTCTGGAGAGAGCATTTTTGTCAATGCATTCTTCTAAAAGGAATGCTATGGAAATGGTTCTTGCTTCCTACAAAAAAATGGTAAATTAGGGGTCAAATATGTTGACATTTGAATCATCTCTTAAAAAGGATGCTAAATAATTTTCCTTTTGGAGATTATCAACACATTAGTAAATTGAACACATGATTTGTATCTTAGGTTGTCGATTTTATGAAGGATGGTGTTCATGGTCAATGTTGTTTACATATGCAAAGGTTTTATGTACGAACACTAGGAAAGTAACATGCATAATTGTTTCCAACTTTACATATTGACTGATAGTATATCAGAAGACTGTGGTGTTATCTATTAAGACCTCAATAGCCTTAAATTTGTGAAGCAGTTGTCAAAATCTCGACTACCAGCTTCAGTTGCACATGCAGATGAAATGACTGTTGAGGTGTTAACAACAACCACTAATATGCTTGTTGTATAGAGAATACATGGTTATTGCTTACCTAATACTTCACATTGTCACAATTAACTTCAAAATTTACCATTTCAGTAATAAGTTCAATTCTTTAGGTTGGATGGAAATAAATTGATATATAAATGGTCATCAAAGTATCCAAATATTTGTAGCAGTCGAAGCCCTTAAATCCATAGTCAAGGTGCACATGCATAAAATGTTAAGAAAAATGAGGTATAATAGGAGAGCCTTTATGAAGAGGTGAACATGGAAGAAAGTTATGGATATTATTTTAGACTAGTGAGGAACTATTTCCCTTTAGGGAGCTTATTTCCCTCTGGGGGTACCATTTTGTGCTATGAGAGTGGTCATAGATTGGATTTTACCCCATTGCTCATAAATTGGTTAGAAATGATTAAGTTGGTGGGTTATTTTCCTAGACTAACCTTTTATCATATATATATATAGAGCATAATAGCATGGATGATGCACTTACAAAAAAAAGGGGCACTCCTATCAGCTAGGGGAGGTTTGTTAGAAAGCTTACAACAATGACATTTTCCAAGAGTAAATGAAAATCAATATTTCTTAGTCGTTCCTTGCCTCCTAAATATGTGTCTCTTGGTTACTTGCTTATTGTCTTTACTTTGTAGGAGTTTGTGTTATGGGGAGCATAAATGGTAATATCGAATAAGGTATCATAATTGGGAAGGATCATTATTTGTTTGGGAAATTTTTTCTATTTTGTAAACATGACGAAAGATGGTTATTTGGTCCAATTTTGCACACATGCACAGGAGGTGTAAAATCTATTTTGTGGTCATGATTGTTGGTATTAATAGGGGAATATACGACCAAAAGCTATTTTGTGGTCATGATTGTTGGTATTGATAGGGTAATATTTGGTCACTTGCTATATGTAACATTTATTTGTTGCCGATTTTTTCATTTCTGAAAATAAAGGAACAATTGGTAACACAAGCTCCTCTATGGTGGAAAATTCACTTGTTCTAATAAACCTAAAACCCCATAAATATCTCAACACATTTTCAGAAGAAAATATAATTTTCCTCAATTGATGCGATGCCCAATAGTTTTGACATAACTTGCCATTACAATGAAAAGTCGTATCAATACAATATAAATTCCTACAATTATCAAAATTGTTCCCAAAAAACTGAAATTTTTCAAAGTTGTGAACAAAATCCAAAGAAACCATACGAAACTTCAAAAATTGACAAAGATGTGTGTTATATTGACCTTTGGAGGTGAAAATTCATGTGAAGGATGAAATGTGCCAAGATTGCAACCAATAGTGTTGATGATGGACCTAATATTACAGAAATATTGGTCCCCTTACACTAATACAATATTCTTGAAGAAACCATTCAAAGATGGAACCTAATATGCCCTACAACCATGCCAACACATCACTTTACAACCTTCAATATTAATTAGGTTCCATAAGATGGAAATTATGTTTAAGAAATACAATGGTTACACTCTTAAAGAGTAGATAATGACGAGAATCTCATTTCCCACTTTATCCTCCAAGCAATGGCATTTATCTCAATGACTAAAGCCACCAAAATGAACAACGTTGTTCCTTGGAATAACATGATTGTTGTTAATGACAATTGAGCTGGATATTTCCTCACCACTAGAGCTTGTAATCAAAACAATATCTAATATGCACATGATTTTTCATACTTTCAGTCTACCCTGTATTCAAATGGTGGTTCTTCTATATGATTCTTCACACATGTTCAATGGTAGAGGAGGGTATAAATATCTGAAATTTAAGCCATCTAGACCAAAATAAATAGCCAAATGAGTTGAATTCTGCCAAATGTGCTTACTGCAATGCCATTTTCCAAGAGCAAGGGAAAATCAATATTGTGTAGTCGTTCCTTGCCTACTGAATATGTTTCTCTTGGTTATTTTCTTATTGTCTTTACTTTGTAAGGGTTTTGTTTTCTTTTCCAAAAGGAAAGGAACAATTGGTAACATAAGATTCTTTATGGTGCAAAAGTCACATGTTCTAAACCTAATACCCCATAAAATATCTCAACACAATTACAGATGCAAATACAATCGTCCTCAACTGATGCGAGACCCAATAATTTTGACTTGACTTGCCATTATAGAGAAATATTGTACATGAAGATGACAATTCACAATTTGAGCCTTATAAAATAAGATTTGTTGGATTTCCCTTAATCTTAACTTTTGTGTTATATCAAATGTTTGCACTCTAGCAGCATTGTTAATTTCGACTTCTATGTTGGAGTCAAATGGGTGATCTCCAGAGCTATTGTTAATCTCAAACCTTTGCGTTGGAGTCAAATTGGTGTTCTCTAGTGAGGTTGTCTTATAATAAGGGTTTCCTCATGTGAATGTTGCAGTTTGAGTTGTTAGATCCATATTTATCCAACTTCTCACCTTTTGATTTGCCCCACAATACAATTTAAAGTCTTAGAATTATCAAAGTTGTTTCCAACAAACTACAAAAGAAATAAAAATGTAAAAAAAAGCCAAAAAAACCATACCAAACTTCAAAAATTAATAAATATGTGCGTTACATTTACCTTCCCAGGTGAAACTTCACATGAAGGATTAAATGTTCCAAGATTGCAACCAATATTGTTGATGATGGATCAAACATTACAACAAACAATGGTCCCCTTATTCTGATACAATATACTTGAAGAAATAGTGTAAAGATGCAACATAATATGCACCAAAACCATGCCAACACATCACTTTACAACCTTTAATATTAATTAGGTTCAAGAAGATGGAAATTATGTTTAATAAAGACAATGGTTACACTCTCACAGAGTAGATAATGTTGAGAAGCTCAATGCCCCACTTTATCCTCTAAGTAGAGGCCTTTCTCTCAATGAATAAAGCCACCAAAATGGATAACATTGTTCCTTGGAATAACATGAATTTTGTTAATCATATTTGAGCTGGATATTTCCTCACCAATGGAGCTTGTAATCAAATCAATATCAAATCTGCACATCATTTGTCATACTTTTAGTATACCCTCGACTCAAATGGCGGTTCTTCTATCCACTTCTTCACACATGTTCAATGGTGGAGGGTGTAAATACCTAAAATGTAAGCCATCCAGACCAAAATAAACAACCAAATGAGTAGAATTTTTTCAAATGAGCTTACTGTAATGACATTTTCCAAGAGTAAGGGAAAATCGATATGCTCAGTCATTCCTTGCCTCCTAAATATGTTTCTCTTCATTACTTTCTAATTGTCTTTACTTTGTAAAGGTTTTGTGATATCAGGAACATAAATGGTAATATCAGATAGGGTAGTATAATTAGGACAAATCATTATTTGGTTGGGGAATTTTTTCTATTTTGTGAACATGAAAAAAGAATGTTATTTGGTCCAATGTTGCACACATGCACAAGAGGTGAAAAATCTATTTTATGGTCATGATTGCCGGTATTGATAAGGGAGTGTTTGGTCATTTTCTAGGTGAAACTTCATGTGAAGGATGAAATGTTCCAATATTGCAATCAATATTGTTGATGATGGACCAAACATTGCAACAAACATTGGTCCCCTTACACTAATACAATACACTGGAAGAAATAATGAAAAGACGGAGAATAATATGCCTTGCAACCATGCCAACACATCAATTTACAACCTTGAATATTAATTAGTTTCTAGAAGATGGAAATTATGTTTAAGAAAAACAATGGTTACACTCTCATAGAGTAGATAATGCTGAGAAGCTCAATGCCCCACTTTATCCTCCAAGGAGAGGCATTTCTCTCAATGATTAAATCCACTAAAATGGATAACATTTTTCCTTGAAATAACATGATTGTTGTTAATGACAATTGAGCTGGATATTTCCTCACCACTGGAGCCTGTAATCAAAAAAATATCAAATATGCACATGATTTGTCATACTTTTAGTCTACCCTGAATTCAAATGGTGTTTCTTCTATCTGCTTCTTCACATGTTCAATGGTGGAGGAGGGTGTAAATACCTTAAATGTAAGTCATCCTGACAAAAATAAATAACCAAATGAGACAAATTCTTTCCATTGAGCTTACTGCAATGAAATTTTGTAAGATTCAGGGAAGATCAACATTTCTTAGTCATTCCCTGCCTCCTAAATATGTTTCTCTTGGTTGCCTTCTTAATGTGTTTACTTTGTAAGGGTTTTGTGATATGGGGAACATAAATGATAAATCATATAGCGTAGTATAATTGGGATGGATCATTATTTGGTTGGGGAATTTTTTCTATTTTATGAACATGACAAAACATTGTTATTTGGTACAATTCTTCACACATGCATGTGAGGTGAAAAATCTATTTTGTGGTCATGATTATTGGTATTGATAGGGGAATATATGGCCATTTCCTATATGTTTTTTTTTGTTTATTTTTCTTTTCTGAAAAGAAAGGAACAATTGATAATAAAATCTCCTCTATGGTATAAAAGTCACATGTTCTAAACCTAAAACCCCATAAACAATTTCAAACTCAAATACAATTTCCCTCAACTGATTCGATACCCAATAATTTTGACATAAATTTCCATTACAGAGAAAAATTGTACATGAAGATAGCGGTTCACTATTTCAGCCCAATAAAAGAAGATTTGTTGGATTTCACTTAATCTTAACTTTTGTGTTCTAGCAAATGTGTGTGCTTTAGCGGAGTTGTTAATATCAAATTCTATGTTGGAGTCAAATGGGTGCTATCCAAATGTGTTGTTAATATCAAACCTTTATGTTGGAGTCAAAAGGGTATTCTCCAATGAGGTTGTCTTCTAATAAGGGTTTCCTCATGTGAATGTTGTAGTGCGTGTTGTTAGATCCATCTTTTTCCAACTTCTTATCTTTTTCCTTGCCCCACAACATAGTATAAAGTCCTGCAATTGTAAAAATTGCTAGGGAAAATCAATATTTCTTAGTCGTTCCTTGCCTCCTAAATCAAACTACAAACCTAAGAGAAAGTTGAACCTCAAGAAAGTCTATTTAAGTAACAAAATGAAATCAAGAAGAAAAAACCCAAATCAAGAGTTCAATAGGAAAAAATAGTGGTGAGAAGACAATAATACCTAAAGGCTTCACACTTGCTCAATATTGTGAGGAAATTCATTCCCACCTATGAACCAATAAGAGATAAAATCTCAAACAACATTCTACATGTTGGAATTGAAAGTAATTAGTTCCAATATTTCTAATTTTGAACAACAGAAACATACATGGTAGCTTTAACACTTCAATGCGGAAATGGAATGAGTCTAGGGTTTCTTCTCGTGATCTGAACACATCAACAACAGCATTGAATTCTAGAGTAGATGTAGGCTCACGATGTTAGTTGTAGACACAAATCCAACCACATCATGGCTGCTGATGGATGCAATCTTAGGGGGTTGCAGACACAAACCCAACCACATTATGGCCGCTTGTCCAGGCAATATTTCAAATAAGTTGCACTAAAAGAAAAACATATATACAATCTTGGAAAAAAAACTCAATAGCCAACCAAATTAACCTTGTCTTGTCAAAATTATCAATTATTAGTTTTTATACAAGCTTGGAAAACAAAACTTGATGGCCAACCAAATTAACCTCGTCTTGTCAAAATTAGCAACTATTAGTTTTGTTTTAATATGATGGTCTAAAAATATTCAATAGTTTAACATTCCATTAGATGGTGTAGACCAATACATAGTGGCAGCTAGGGGAGTTGTTCTCAAAGGGGAACACCTTACGACATAATTTCGAAAAATTCTCATGAGTTTTGTATTGAAAGTAGGCATTGGTCAATTCTCAAAACACCATGAATTGAAAGAATATCCCACTTTTGTGATAATAGGAGGGTTTAAAATGGAAAACGTGTTTCCTTAAATTCTTGAGCTTGTACTCACATTAAATATAAGTTTAAAAATATTTGTCACCCTAAAAACCTTCTTGATCTTTTAGATAAAAGAAGGAATTGGGAATAAATTATGATCATTCATGTATGTCAAGTCTCAACAACTGTATCTCAGTTAGCTTTTAGTAATTTGCTCTCTTTCAAAGTTGATAACTCATTCTCTCTAAGTCTTCATGTCTTAATGTGTTAGGCCCCTACACTAGTACACTTCCTTCCATACAGCAACAAAAATGACCCCATTTATGGCACTTTATGGGTATGAACCACCATCCATCACATCATATTTAAGAGAATGCAACTATGACCTGTTTGGAGCAGCGAAACCCTAGAATCCAAAGCTCTGATACCAAATGTTATGAAACTAGCTCAAGAAAAGATAGAAAAGATAGATCAACACCTTAGAATTCAGCCTCTTCGAGGGGGCAACCTCCTTTACATTCAATAAATGAACAATTCTTGGATGATACAAATGAA
>APFE031607336.1:188570-206474 GCA_000404065.3 Pinus taeda
CTAGTTGCAAATTCATACGCCAAGTGGAGGGCATATGGATAACCGTAATTCATTCATAACCAGGCCTATTGCCGAAAAACGACTACGGACGAAGTTTCCCGTAGCACTCAACCCTAGACTGCATTGAAAACAACGTGCGACATCTATGTTAAATCGCCTTCACATAAATGCATTTAGTATCATCGCAGTACCATAGGAGGATCCTGAAGATTACAACCTCGGATAGACATAAATAATTTGTATATATATATATATTCCAGACTATTATTACCATCATATGAATTAGTTTAATATATGTAATCCAAACTATTGATATCATAAGACTATTGATATAGTAATATGATTTAATTAATCGATGTAAGTGCAATATGGTTACAAAGTTAATATTCCATGTAATTATTCCCCGCATCAAAACAAGTAAACATAAGAAAAAGAAAAAAAAATTGTTTTTACATTTGACCGGTACATTACAATGACTGTCTTACCAAACTTTTTATCTAATTAGTTTGAACTAGAGGCACTTTATAGTCCAATATGATAAAGATGTTCTAATGTGCTATCTTGTTTTACATTTTGACTTGATCATATTACATAAAATTAAAATTAAATAAATAAGTAAAATATTTGTTCTAGATAAATTATAATATTTTAAGATGTTTAATATTTTTACTTAAAATATAATTCATATTTTTTTTTTCTAGGAGTTTCTAATATAGTAATGTTAAGTGCAATTTTTTTAATTTTTTTTCCAGTTTATTTTTTATCTAATTTGTGAGAATCCCTTAGTGATTCATTGAAATCACGAGTTTTATGAGTGAACTCTTTACAATCAAAATGCCTCAATGGTTTTTAAGGGTGTTGAATCTATATATGTAGTCAAAACACTAATTTAAACAACACAAATCAAGATTTGTCAACAATTTTTATCATTGTATTTGGGCCTGAAATCCTCCAAAAACTCCAAAAATCACTTAAAAATTACTCTATTTCTAACTTAATTCGAAAGAAATATTACATTTTCCTGTTATTTTATCTAAAAAATTTAACTCAATCGAATTAATACAAATAAAATAACAACCATAATAATAAAATTAAAATAACATTTCTTACCTCAAATTTTGACCACCCATAATTTTATATATATATATATATTCTACGCGGCTATAAATTCATGGAAGAGCTGGCTTTTGTTAGAAGAGATCATAGCTGATCGATCCACTTCCCGGACCGAAATGGAGACGGCGAAGGTTTGTGGGCCATATCTAGCTACGGTGCATCACAACCGGAGTAGAATTTATCTATCACGGCTAGTTTACTTTCTTACATAGAGAAATATACCGGAGTAGAATTTGTCTATCAAGGCTAGTCTACTTTGTTACATGGAGAAATATATGCAAATCTTATGTTTGATTATTGTCAATTTTTTTTAATATAGGTTCTATATACCATTCACCCACAAATAGAGGAGGACCATATATTTGTACTCAATGGGTCTTGTGAATTTGTGAAAGATCTTATTAGTCCCTGCCTTGGACTATTAGCGATCGATCCATCGCTGACCGAGCATTAGTTCATAGTTTGACCGTTTTATTTTCAGTGTTTTGGCATTTTAACCTAACTTTAATGCTCGGAATTTTGATTCAACAAACTTTTAACCAAAGTTTTGGTTCGGAAAATAATTGGTGTCTTATTGCAGCCTTCACGTTGTTCGATGCATTGATATGCCGACATTTTAAACACAACTTACTTTGTCCTAAGTTTTTGGTACTGTTCTGCATGTCCTGCATGCAAGACAGATGTTTGCATATGGTGTCTTGCATATGGTTGAAGTGTGCTAGATATTTGGATATCGTTGAAGTATGCTAATCCGCAGATTGCAAGGTTGTATTGGAGCCCTGCGTAAGGCAATCCGGATGATGGTGGGGAGCTGCTAGATATCGCTGGGTTGTGAAGAAGCTCAAGTCCTTTCATGCTTAATTCATTGATAAGGTGAGTTTCCTAAATTTTTTCTACCAAAGATTTATGCATTTGACGGATCCAGATTGACCTAATGAAAATAGAAACTTATGCAGAGTTTAACTTGTTTCTGGTGTGTAATCTTCTCATTTTTTCTATTTTCGGAACTAGAACCTAGTTTAATTTTTGCCTATCTTGAAATTCGGTCTTTCGCATATTCATATACTGTTTATTTTCAAAAAAGGTGGAGCTAGTTTTGATATTTGCATAAAATTTTACTCATAAAATTGGTTTTCAAAATTTGAGGAATAAATGGCTTCCCCATAGAGATAATTTTTTGCCTTTTTTCAGTAAATTTCTTTATGCCTTTTACTTTTGAGGCCTACTGAACCGGAGTTGAAGACGTGGGAAGGGCTCTCTTCGGAGTCAGTTTTTGTTGGGCAAAGCAACATGCCCGCTGCAAAGGGTTCTATTCGGAGTCAGTTTTTGTTGGGCAACGCAACATGCCCGGACCACGTCTTGCCTGCCGACATTAATTAAATTTTTCATCTACGACACCACGGAGCCCTAATTTTTCGGCAATTTGCCGTTTTCCCGAATTGATGTTTGATGTTACGTACGTCACGGAGGAGGATTGTCCGTTCAATTTTATGAAAGGGCTCCAGGGGCCATGATCAGGGCATTGATTCCCTTCTTTTTTCCCGCACGCCTAATCAAAGTCAAATTTAATAGAAGAAAATACTATTCATAAATAGCTACCTACTTTCCTACCTATTATAGGTATGACGTGCCTGTGCCGAAGCATTTCCGTATTCTATGGAATTTCCCCTAACAGACAACATCTGCTCATACTTCTTTTGTAGAAATTATATTTGTGTTTTTACAAAAATTATATTATTATTATTATTCATGGTCTTACATTATTATTATTATTTATACTTTTCTAATACTATTATGGAATAATATAAAATGGAAATGGTTTCTGCATATAACGGGACAAAACTGATAGTAGGTTATAGTTATACCAAAGAATAAATGAAATCTTTATGGAAATGATTAATGGACAGAATAAAACAAAATCCTCCCCGTTGAGATTTTGGGGAATAGAACAAAACCCTGGTTGTTGTTGCTATATGTATTTCTGGAAAACACGAAATTAACGAAGAGGAACAGAACCAAACACTCTAGAGGCATGACATTAAAGAAACACGGCAGTGTTGGAATGACACGTGCTTTTCGCATGTTTAGTGCAATGCTCTTCAAACCGCGCCATCTTCGCTTGAGGATAGAGAATGTTAGACAGATTTAACGATGGAATGACTGCAGGTATGGCAGTCACCTAATTTCAAAAGACGTGGTGTGGAAATCCAAAGGCATTGATGTATTATCGTATGTTGTTCTTCGGACAAAGCCCAGGGACTTTAACCAAGCATATATTTAAAATAATTGTAATGTTAAAATTGTAAAATGTTAAAGATTA
This sequence comes from Pinus taeda, assembly GCA_000404065.3. Lineage (NCBI taxonomy): Eukaryota > Viridiplantae > Streptophyta > Pinopsida > Pinales > Pinaceae > Pinus > Pinus taeda. Next base: position 192,007 of record APFE031607336.1, read on the forward strand.
TTTACAGGATAATTGAATATTTCCTTTAGCAATTGATGGTGATGTTTGCATATGGTGTCTTGCATATGGTTGAAGTGTGTCAGATATTTGGATATTGTTGAAGTATGCTAATCCGAAGATTGCAGGGTTGTATTGGAGCCCTGGGTAAGGCAATCCGGATGATGGTGGGGAGCTGCTAGATATTGCTGGGCTGTGAAGAAGCTCAAGTCCTCGTTCATGTTGATTTTGTTTGAGAATAGCCTGTCGAGGGATCTCAAGGTAAGCAGTGAAATACCCCAATCGAAACAAGTGTTTGTTGGTATTGAAAGCCTTTAGATGATTGCAAAGTTCCTTAAGAGAAATGGTAGGGCTCAGGCATGTTTGAAATTGTATTGGGAAGTTAGAATTAGTACTGTTAAGAGCAGTTTTCAATCCATGAAAGCTTATTACCTGAACTACAATTCTACTGAGATTGCTCATAAGCTAAAGTCGGCTAATGTGGAAGGCCATGTGAGGGATTTGATGTGGTCTGAAAAGGTTCTGTGCAATGAAATATTTGAGAGTACTTTATTTTGATGTAATCACTGATCCTTTCAACACATTTTGTATATTTTGTTCAACGCGTTGCTATTTTATATATTCACTGCTTTAATATATTGCACCAGTATTAATATATCATCTCAACATAATGATGCATTGCTTGCATCATCCTTTCAATGCACAACAATATTCTTCAACGAATTTGCAATATGTATTCAACACATTTCAATATCTCTTCAACACATTTTAATGTAATATATTGCATTATTCTCCAACGTATTGCAATGTAATATATTCTTCCTCAACTCACTATGTAACATATTATCCCTCAATGTATTTACTATATTTCTTTTGGCAGTAAATAATATAAAACTTTGCATCATTTATCAAACCTTTTATTTGTTTCCTGTGTATGGTTTTCGACTCAATGCAATGTCTCTTTAATGTATTGTTTTTATTACCCTTTCAACACATGTATATTCAAGGCACATTTTGATATATTATTCATCACATTGCTCGTAGATACTTCCAACATACTTTTAAATATAGCCTTCGCATGTATTTGATAAATAAGACCTTTTGTAGTGCATAGTTTTTCCTTTTCCTTTAATGTATTGTATTCTCCCTTCAACATAATGTTTGTGCAATCTTTGGAGTGTTTGGTTCGAATATAATGTTATTTTATTGTTTATGCAATCTCATTCTGTCTCGAAAGTATGCAAATTCAATCCTCATTCACTTAATCAAATCATATAGGTAAAGAAGTGATCAACCAATACATTCTCAAGAAGTGAAGAAGTGAATTCATTGTTAAAATTCGCTTATTAATAATGAATATGAATATGTTTGGTTTGAATATAATGTTATTTTATTGTTTATGCAATCTCGTTCTGTCTTGAAAGTATGCAAATTCAATCCTTATTCACTTAATCAAATCATATAGGTAAAGAAGTGATCAACCAATACATTCTCAAGAAGTGAAGAAGTGAATTTATTGTTAAAATTCACTTATTAATAATGAATATGAATATATAGGTAAAGAAGTGATGAACCAATACATTCTCAAGAAGTGAAGTAGTGGATTTATTGTTAAAATTCACTTATTAATAATGAATATGAATGTTGGAAATTGCACATTGTTAACCCTAGCACTCTAACGTTGGACCAATTAACTCTCTGTTAATGTTAAGGTATGCGCTCATCAAGTTTTTTTTATTTTGTTTCCTTTGTAATTTGCAAATTAAAGCATACGAACAATTCCTATATTGTTTTGTTTGGTCAATCGTGAAAAATTAAAAGCAAGCATGTTAGATAACTCACATCTCACATCTTTTCTCGAAGTTTCTCAAATTCCTGTTGTTCTATCGCTTATTTTTCAATGCTCATAACTCTTGACAATCCAAGTGATGTTATAAAGGAAATATACAACATTGGGCAACATGTTTAACTAGTAAAATATAGATTTCAATAGACAATCTATTGTTATTTTATTTCACAAATGCAATCAACAAGTTATGGTGCATTTTTTCATTTTGTCTTTCCACTACTTCCTTTTGTTAACTTGCAGAAATATTCTTAAAGTTATGCTGCAATTTTTTCATTATGTCTTTCCACTGTTTCCATTTCCAATTCCTTTGTTATTTATAAATATGACTTGTTGCTAGAAATTCCCTGCAGAGCCTGGCAGGGACTACCGCCACGGCAGTGGCTCCTTGTTTGCTTTAGCAATTTTGCACTTCTAATAGTTTTTATTCCACAATGCTCATGCTTGCTTTAACTTGTGTGATAACTAGTATTTTAGGATACTCATGTTTTTCTTGCATTTCATTAGGTTATTTTAATGTACAATTACAGTAAATAAGATGAATAATATTAATTGATTTATTTTGATTATTTTGACACAATTAATTTTAAATTAAAATTTATTAAGTATTTAAAAAAGATGAAATTTGAATTTGATTAAAACTATATAAAGATATTTAGAAAAAGATTCACTAGCACTACATTTAAATTTAGATTTAGAGAGTGTTTTCACTTTGTTCATAGGGAATAACCAATTTATTTTAATTAACTGATCAATTATTTTGAAATTAAAAATCATTAAACATTAACAAAATTCTCAAAGTTTGAAATGTATAAAAAAATTATTATTTAAGATGATTTTTTCATAGGGCATTGAAGAAAATTGACTCCATGGATTTTGCATTCTATATAAAGTTAATATATGCATTTATTTTAATATTGAAATAACAACTTAGATCCATCTTAACTCTAGAACTACCAAGGGTTGAGAATGACCAAATTACTTTTCAATATATATATAGAAAAAATTGAGAGAGAAAAATTACACACGACACAAATCACTCTCATATTTTATTGATCACAAAGGTTACATGTATCTAGGATTCAAATCACTGACTTCGATAAATCTAGATCCTAAGAAAATGGATTTATGACTCGGACATGACACAAGAACAACTCATACACATGGGAAATCCTAAGAAAGTGTATCTATGACTTGGATGACACAACAAAAACTCATACACATGGGAAACAATGACATCTAGATAAACACCTCAAAATACTCATTGAAAACTTGTAATACACATGGAACACATGACATGGAAGCATTACTTCCAGCACTTACATGGAAAATATTGAAAACCCATATTACAACAACAAGGACATCCACTCTTGAATCTTACAAACACTACTCTTTCACCACCACATCTTTGAGTTGTCACTTGATCTCCAATTAAAACATAACCGCCTCTCACCATCGTTGATGAACATTGCAAGATCAACAATATTGACAAATTAGCTTGTCAGAGCGTCCTTGATAAGAGCCACTAAGTAATGAACAATCATATGGACCAACCACCATATGTCAATTATTTCACTTTCATTTATGAGGTAGCTACTAGGATGGAGGTTTGGATACTGAATATGTTCAAAAGTTGATCAAACAACTTGACCTTACAAGAATTGATGTTTTAGACACTGGGGCTTCCAGTGTAAGAACCACCAACCCTTTTTATAACCAAAATTGAAAGAAATAAAAAACGGCTTGACAAAAATATTTCATAACTACAAACTCAATAATCATCACACTATCAGTTTTTATTCAGGCATAGACAAGTCACCACGTCCCTCCTTAGCGTAGGTCAAAAGTGGTTCATCTCGTTCAATCTTTATCTTAGAGTTTTCTCATCTTCAAAAAGCATCATTTTTTAGAGTGGTCAGTTCCAACAAACTTACACTGACATATTGAGTTAGCTAGATTCAATATGTTTAAAATGCAAGCTCCAAAATTTGAGATTAGAACAAGATTGTAACGGAAACATCTAAAGCAAAGATCTCTTCTCCGCAGAAGTGAAAAATTGAGACTTGCCTCCAACTTTAACACTTTTGACATATATCACTAGTCACTTGAAACTCCTCCACCCCAAATCTCCAATTCATATCCATGCAACAACATGTACAGTTGGTGGGCATGATTTTGCAGATTTATAATATGGCGTGCACACAATTTTGACAAAATCATCTAGGCATGAATTTAACTCCTTTGCAAGTTTTGTGCAGATAAGCAAAAACAAAACTTTGCAGAAAGCAAGAAAATGGAAGGATCTGACTATGCTTGAAGAATATGCAAACAAACAAACAAATCTACACACACAGGGTCACAAATAAAATTTCACACACTAAAAATAAACTCTCACACATCTATACTAATATGTACAAAAACAATAACACTCTAATCCCTCACATATCCTTGGCTCTCCCTTGAGGGAGTCAAGCCAGAATAGGCTCATACCATATTAAGAAAAAATGCGAGAGAAAAATTACAAACAACACAAATCACTCTCATATTTTTATTGACCACAAAGGTTACATATATATAGGATTCAAATTACTGACTTCGATAAATCTAGATCCTAGGAAAGAAGATCTACCATTGAGACATGACACAACAACAACTCATACACAAGAGAAACAAGCACATCTAAAATAACACCGTAAAATACTTACTAAAAACTTGTAATACACATAGAACACACAACATGGAAGCATTGCTTCTAATATATATATAGAGAGAAAAAAAAGATCATTTGATAACTTTATGTAGATTGCTAAAATTAAATCTTCCTTTGTCCAAACATGGGTATTATCTTACTTCTTATCGCTTTAATTGATTATGCGAACATTAAATTTTAAAATGTAAAGTCCATTTATAAAAATTCCTAAATGACCAATTTAGACCTAAAATAGCATAGTGGTAGAACTTTAAGGATAGCTAAAGAGATGTTAGGGTGCAATTGTCAAAATTAAACATAAAATAGCATAGTGATAGAATTTTAAAAATAGCCAAAAAGGTGATTTGTAATTAGCAGGCTGGTTAGCCAATGGAATTAATTGTTCATGTTATGATTATTTTTGTATTAGAGTGTGTTTACATCGAGGTTAATTTATCAATGGAACAATAATGTGTTCAAATAATGGGAGGCCATCAATTCTGTGAGATTGGGTTGATTTTTATCATGCTTTCAGAAATCGTAATGTCAGACAGAAGATGGTCATATTTAATATTCTATGAAAAATAGAAACATACTTCTTAAATATCACGTGGGCTTCCCTATGTATGAAACTCGTAACGTGCACATCAACCTAAACCATTTCAACGTTGACTAAAGATGCCTTCAAAAATATTTGACGCCAAAATATATTTATATCGGATTCTTGGCCGCTTCTTTCGGATTCCGTGGTTGAAGGAGAATAAACAACTCATGCATTGCCGATGAGTATCTGTTGACTTTTTAAATTTTTTTATTAAGATTCTAGATGGATTCTTATGTTCAAACATGTTCTGAATATTCACCAACTACTGTGGTGTGTTTGAGAGTTTATTAGACTATATTGAATTTTAATAAATTTCAAAAATTTGATATCTGCGCTTTTAATGGAATCCAGATAATTCAGTTTTTTTGTAGTTTAGTTTTGTTCTGTTACAATTTCCGTGCACACAACTGAACCTTTAACTGTAAAATTCAGACAACTAATATTTGCCAACATTTAAGCAACCAATATTTACCAGCCTATAAACCCATTAATACAAAAAGCTATATATGCCAACAGTTTAATTTAATCAGGCACATTATCCAGGTGGGCATATACAGCCCAAGCCCATTAGTGGAAATATAGGCTCGTAAATATGAATTGGCGCGAAGTTTCCATTAACCCGTCACCGCACATGACAGCTAGCAGCGCCAGCAGAGTACGGCGGAAGCGTCGGTGCTGCAAAGAAAACATGACCTGACGTACGAACCGCCTGGATTGCCGCCATTAACCCGTCACCGCACATCACAGCTAGCAGCGCCAGCAGAGTACGGCGGAAGCGTCGGTGCTGCAAAGAAAACATGACCTGACGTACGAACCGCCTCGATTGCCGCCATTAACCTGTCACCGCACATCACAGCTAGCAGCGCCAGCAGAGTACGGCGGAAGCGTCGGTGCTGCAAAGAAAACATGACCTGACGTACGAACCGCTTGGATTGCCGCCATTAACCCTTCGCCGCACATCACAGCTAGCAGCGCCAGCAGAGTACGGCGGAAGCGTCGGTGCTGCAAAGACAACTCCATTTTCGAAAGCAGTAGTCTATAACGCGACTTTTTGAAAGCCTTTCAGGCGGATTTTTCCGGTCAAAATCCGGCAGCAATTCATTGGAATCCCAAGTTTGATAGCTAGTTTTTGCACAATCAATGGCTCCCAGGGGTTTTCCAGGGTGCTGAATCCAAATATGCAGTTAAAAAACCATTTTAACTGCCAAAAATCAAGATTTAACCTCATTTCTTCAGCCGGATTTCGTCACCGGAATCTCCAAAAAGTCGCATTATAGACAACTCCTATTAAATATAGGAAAAAGACGTGCGTATCATAATTAAGTTGAAATTATAGGAGTTGTCTATAATGCTATTTTTTGGAGATTTTGGTGACGGAATCCGGCGGAAGAAATTGAGGTTAAATCTTGATTTGTTGCAGTTAAAAAATGTTGCAGTTAAAATGGTTTTTTAACTGCATATTTGGATTCAGCACCTTGAAAAACCCCTTAAACGCTTTGATTGTGCAGAAATTAACTATCAAACTTGTGATTCCAATAAATTGCTACCGAATTTTGACCAGAAAAACTCACCAGAAAAGCTTTCAAAAAATCTCATCAACTGCAAAATTATATATATATATATATATGCTTCAAATTTATCATCTCATCGAAAACCATAGTTAAATTTATATATCCCGTCGAGACGGTGGATATTCTTCCCTTTGTTCCGTCAACAGAAGCATATTCAAGTCAACTGCATCTACCTACTTAATGCGGGATGCAATTCCCGAAATTGATGAGCCCTTGTCAGGGTTAGTGCGGGATGCAATTCCCGAAATTAATGAGGTCTTGTCAGGTGTAGTGCGGGACGCGGTTAACCACTTTGGAGATTTCTTGCCCACGATCATGCAGTCTAAATTAAAAAAGTTAAAACCCATATCAATATCTATTAAATATAGGATAAAAAATGGTGTAATCCTAATTAATGGTCATGGGTATACAATATAGGTATACTTTTGTATGTTGTAAAGGAGTAATGTATGATCCCTTTCCAAAGAATTAATAGTATCTGCGTAGTTGTTCGTGGAGAGGGCGCAGTGGGATGTGCGTATCCAATTCAACTGCAACTGCCTACTTATATCATTCCTCAACCCGTGAAGAGTGAAAAACGGGGAGAGGAAAATGCGAAATTAATGGAGGGCGGGTTGCAGTTGCCGACCATCATGGAACCATATTATTCCTCATCACCGTATATATATATATGTGTGTGTCTCTCTCTACAGCCTAACCACAGATAAATCAGCAACTTTGAGAATACAAATCGGAGATATTATTTGTACTGTGAGAATGGAAATGATGAGGCAGCAGATTAAAATCTGTCCAGAGATTGAAATCAAAATTCTGGTTGCCCCACAAAACATATGCAGGCCCCTCAGTTTGATAAACAGGTACTACAACCACCAGGTTGGAAAGGAAGAAAAGCAGTGCTCGTCCGTAAATATTCAGAGAATCAACGCACCGGCGAGCGCAGTGTGGTCGGTTATTCGAAGGTTCGATAAACCTGAAATGTACAAGCCCTTCGTCAGCAGCTGCTCCGTCAAGGGCGATGTCAAGGTGGGATGCTTCAGGGAAGTCAAACTCGTATCGGGGCTTCCAGCGAAGAACAGCATGGAGCGCCTCGAGATTCTGGACGAGGAGAAGCACATTCTCAGTTTCAGGGTGTTGGGAGGAGAGCACCGCCTTCGGAACTATCAATCCGTGACGACATTGAACGAGTTCGTGGAGGAGGGAAGTGTTTGGACTAATGTTGTGGAATGTTATGTGACAGATATTCCAGAGGGCAATTCTAGAGAAGATACATGCACATTCATAGATACCATCGTCAGATGCAACCTGCAGTCCTTGTCAAAGTTATTCCCACGGCCCACGTCTCAACAGATTAATAAATAATTGTTTTTATATTATGATCGTAAAGAACAAACTGCATTATTTTTTATTTGTTACGGGAAATCTGCACTCTCTGAGATATAATTGTTATGGCAATGCCTAATTGCATTCATTCCTAATTGTAATTCATTAAGATTTATTAGGATTTAAGGGCGGTCAACACACACAACAGGTTAAAATCTGGAATTGGATGTCGAGACATCGAGAACTGAACAAAAAAGTAGACGTTACACGAAATAGCTTTGTCCACAATGTTAATCACCTGTTCGAGACCCTATAGACCCCGAACAGGTCCGGTCCGAGAAACATTTTCAGTCACCGAATTCAGGGGAAGTTGAAAGGAGCTATTGATTCTGGTGATTAAGGCAATCGTAGTGTGATTACAAAAGCGCTAGGGTTAGACAAAAAGCTGAATCTAGCGTGATTGGCGTGATTACTAAAGTGATAGGGTTAGACAAAAAGCTGAATATTTTGGTTATGCTCTTTTTAGTTATTTTTTTATAATAATAATAATTAATTATTATTATTATTATTTTTGAAGGAATGTATTATAAAATTAGGATAAATTTATTTTAAATACCAATTTAATAAGAGTCGAGAGATATTTAATTTTTTTATGAACTTTTATTATTTAAATATTTGTATAATTGTTTATTTATTTTTACTTTTAGATTTTAAAAATATATATTTTAGTTGAAATTAACAAAATTTTAATTTTAATAACTGGGTGACACTTTCCATATTACACCGGGTTGTAAAATTAACCTCTAAATTCAATCTCAAAAATATATTAACTGACAAAAATCTCTTTTTACTTTTTATCCAAATCTGCTGCATTTTAATTTCATAACTTTCAAATCTCTCTCCATAGAAGTTTTTGTAAATTTTCAATTTATAATTCGATGGCAGTTTTAATTTCATAACTTTCAAATTTCTCTCCATAGAAGTTTTTGTAAATTTTAAATTTATAATTCGATGACAATGGCCTGCCACGATTACCCAGGATTCTGGGTACAACTCCAAATCCGTACGCAACATTTCCCTTCTTAATAAGCGTAGGCCCTCCTTTCTCCGGTGATTTTCAATTGGTTTTTGGGATGTTGATTTCCTTTATCATGGTTGCATATCTCATGATTTCTTCCTTCTTCACACATTTCATTCCCATTAGTTTTCAATCAGAGTTTATTCATTGTAGTCAACCATCTCGTACTTTGTTTGAGGACATATTATGTTGATTTCATTTAGTGCGACTTATGCCTTCTTGCATCTTTTCAGAGGAGGAAATCCTTTTTCTTCTTGATCATGCTTCTTAGGATAGAAGCAATGATCCATGTTACCAACAACCATATGACATGACATTATCATATTAAACACAAGAATACATACCTTATTTTACCTTCAGGCCATCGAAGTTTCTTGCAGTAGCTTCCTTGATTTAAAATATCTTCAATCCCTTGATCTACTTCGTGTCATCATATCATCATCTCATGGATTCCATAAGTTGGATTTTATGTTGAAACACTTACTTCCTCTTATTATTAAGGAACCCTACAATGAGGATTCCATCAGAGAATTTTGAGCATATTGTATATCCTCAACTGGCACATGTTTCCCTTTTGTATGATGAGCCTTAGATTACTCCTTTCCTTCCTTCAATGTCTATTGAGGTTCCCAAGAGCTATATATCCTATATGTTTGTCTGCCATGGATCTTGTCCTTTAGGATTCCCATGGTGATGTCACGAGCTCTTGTTTATGATGCTTCCATGATGCCATGATGCAGCTTATTATCATTTTCATTCTTATAACACAAGATTTAGGAGCTTATGATAAGACCCTTTTGTAAGGGATACTATCTTACTCATAGGAGAGATTTGTTACTCCCTCTTTCCTTGGTCCTTTTCTTCATCTTCCTCCATCTTTCACTGATATGAGCTTCCAAAATCTTTCTATAGCATTGAATCTTAGCTATACTTATTCTGTCTTGCTTGACGACCAACCTTGCCTTTCCTTTCTATACATAGTTGAGTTATTTTAACCTTCAATATTTTTGTCATCAACTTGTCTTTCACTATCTAACATAGAGAGCATAAGTTGTTGAATGAGGTAACACATAGATATTTGTTACCTTGATTATCTGTTAGTGCATTATAGATCAATGATGGTTATCTTCGTTCCTTGATCTTATTGATGGGACCTTATGAAGGTGTCCTACACCCTTTGATACCTTTGCTTCCATGTAGATAAAATTTCATGTCTCCTTCTTCATTGCACATTTAGAGAATGAGTCTATCTTATAGATTTTCTTTGCTTTCTCTAATATTTCTATATGAGAGGATCTTATAAGTATCCATTTCCATAAATTTAGAGTAGATATTTTAGTGACTTCAGCTTCTTAGAGGGCTATCACTATCCTTCTTCTCTATGCAAGGGATCTTGATGACCCATCAACTTATAGATGTCCTTGCAATTCATGAAATCATTTAACAAAGTTTATAAATTGAAAAGATTCTTACTTGTCATGTGAAGATGAAATATTCACCTTGATCATGTTGGTGAAGGTTGAAGAATATGTATGAGGGATTCTTCTCGGATGATCTTATTTCAAGTGAGAAAGCCTTTCCTTAAATGGAAAAGGTTGCTCCCTTTCGATGAGGATGAATAGCTGCTTCCTCAGATGGTCTTCTTCTAGGGAAAGGATACGATCCTTGCTTGATTTTATAACCTTGGAGATGATAGTGCCTTCAATATGATTTTCCTTATTTTGTAGGTCATGATTGTTGCTAGGGTTTCAACTTTCTCCAAGTTGATGTGATCTTCATTTTCAAATCCTTCGAGTTGTCTTGTTTTGTAGACATATTGATGAGGGTCTTGGTGGCCTTTTGATGAGGACTGTGGAGACACAAGTTCTTGTTGTTGTAGACTGCCTCCTTGATTGTATAGACAAACTTGCTGATGTAGAATGTTGTTGTAGATTTCTAGGGTTTGATCAATTTCAGGGTTTGTTTCTTTGATGCAAACCTTGATGTCTTTTAGTTTGCTTTGATGCCCTACTAGAATATTGATCCTTGAAATTTCTCTTTTCTTCCCTTCCTTTGATTGTAACCATAGCTCTGAAACCATGTTGAAGAATCTAGGGAAAATGTAGTTTATATGATTCTTTTTCACATGATAACTATGTGTGAGTTATTTTAACATTTTTCTTATTAGCACAATCTATTAGTATGTGTATTTCTTATTTCGTCAAACAATTATCAAAATACAAGAGACAAGAACACAAGATGTTGGCTTTCTGCTAAGGCCAAAACCTCTCCCTCTTGGACAGGAAAACCTGCAAAAAATTATTCTTATAGTGATTCCAATTGATGAATACCAAGACCTTAAAACATAAGATGGATATAGGCTAGTTATTATACCAATAATAACATATATTGAATAAACTGATAAACAAACAATGGTATATTAACTAATTTCTTCTAATCAAATTGGTAACTTTTACATTACATAGGATTAAAAATTAAGAAAAATGAAATGCTAAAGTACATAATTAATTTTAAGTATAAATTATTTATTTTGTATCAAATGTCATGAAAAAAATGTTAGAGCTAAAAAAAACCCTCACACAATCCATGAAAAATAAATATATAAATAAGAAAACATTTTAATATCACTATAAATGTTTATTAAATTTGTATAAATCAAGTCCATGGTGTAGAAAATTTCCAAATGCACTAAGTGGTAGAAAATTTAGCATAAAAACATAGTTACTGTAAATTTCTAGTAGAGTAGTTTCAATGCAAAATTTTCAAGGGAGGCACTCCCTTCCAAGTCCTACATTGAGATTCTCGCAAGACCATCATATTTTGATCAACCACTGACCCCCTTGGGTTATGGGAAACTTGGGGGTGAGATTCAATAGGCACAAAAATTAAACATCAATGTATATGGTCTATTATCCATAAATATAATATCTTGCTTTGTTGTTAGACATACTAATATGATTTAATTGATTCCTACTAAGCGCTGCTTTCAAGCGCCTAGTGTGTATTCTATTGTTGTGCCTAATAGTCCCATGTTTGGCCTATTCATGGTTACTAATTGGTTTGACATTACTAAAAATATTTTTATACTATCATATCTTAAGTTAATATGGTGATTTCACCCAAAGGAACTATTCAACCCAATATGGTAGGACCCCATGTAAACGTTGATGCCCATAAATGTCAATTTTTACTAGGATATGGAGAGGTTTGCATTGAATTTTTAGGTAATAAAATAATTAAGATAAGTTTGAGGCAATCATTTTATGGGTTTATCGATGATGGTTTACAAGTCATGTTATTCCATAGACCATGATATTTTCTATTGATGTCCGTTATGATAAATCCTATTTAAAGGATTAGGGAAATATATTATAGAATGCAAGAGTACCAGCTTAGATATATCTTAACTCTGGACTTCGGGGCTTCCGGCGAAAAACAGCAACGAGGACAAGCGCATTCTGAGTTGCAGGGTGTTGGGAGGAGAGCACCACCTTGGGACTTATCAATCCGTGATGACATTGAACGAGTTCGTGGAGGAGGGAAGTGTTTTGACTAATGTTGTGGAATGTTATGTGACAGATATTCCAGAGGGGAATTCTAGAGAAGATACATGCACATTCATAGATACCATCGTCAGATGCAACATGCAGTCCTTGTCAAAGTTATTCCCATGACCCACGTCTCAACAGTACTTGTCAAAGTTATTCCCACAGCAGAAACCATGCTTATTTGTATTCATTCGTGAAGTGGGCATTGAATTTTGTTTTATAAAAGTCGCTGTTTTTGGGATGATTATAGCAATAGATTTGTTTGCCTAACTCTTCTTCCATCAAATTGAAAACGAAAGGAAAAGTAGAGATATAGATGCCTGCAAAATCTTTCGTATCATATTTATGCTACTTTAATTTCAATAGCAACCCCACAAGTCTGCTCGAAGAACTCACCCTCGAAACAGAAGAATGTGGAAGTGAGACACACCTCAACCAGATGCATGGTGTCCAGATCTGTTAGGCGGTAGATCACTTCCATGGCCTCTTTAATAGGAATGCACGTGTACAGGGAGACCACATCAAAGCTGACAAGAATGTCCTCAGGGTCCAGCCTAATATCCTTGAGCTCCGAGATGAAGGATGCAGAGTCCTTCATGAAGGACTCAGTGCGGCCTACTAGGGGCTTAAGCTTAAGAGCCAGATACTTGGCTAGAAGGTAGGTCGGACCCCCGATCGTGTTTACAATCGGTCTCAGAGGGACCCCTTCCTTGTGAATTTTAGGCAACCCATAGATTCTAGGAGTGATGGGATTGCTCTCAATTAGCTTACGGGATAGGGCACCCACAGAGCTGCTAGACTTGATGGCTTGAGCCACTGTCTTAGAGATTTTCTTCAGAGGGTTCTTGGCAAGCTTTTTGTAACTGCCACTGTTGTGAAGATGATCTAACATCTTCTTATGGTAATCCTCTTTGTTGAGGATTACCGTAGCCCCTCCTTTGTCCGCTTTAAGGACCACTATATCTTCATTCTGATTTAAGGACTTTAGGGCATCGAACTCCTCCTTACTAAGGTTCCTTCGAGGAGGTTTAGCCTTTCTAAGGACCACAGCACAATCTTGTCTAATGGTGTCCTTAATATTATCCGGCAGATCTTTAATTCCGTACTCCACGTCACAAATAATGTCATCTACCGAGATTTTTCTAGGAGCAAGGGCAAAGTTTAAGCCCTTGCTTAACAGACCAAAAACTGAAGGGGGGAAGGAATAGTTTGAAAGGTTAACAACCTTACTATTCCGCGAAGACGAGGGAAGAAAGACCTTTTTGCAGGGGTCCTTGTGCTCAAAGATATCGACAGGACCTGCCTTGTCATCTAGACAAACCATATTCCTATTAGAATCAACTCCATTATCATCATTAATACTAAGATTATCAATCCCCTTATTATTAAAGTTATTATTAATAGGAATCTTAATATCCTTGTTATTATTAATATATGACTTATTCATATTAGTAATATCATTACTATTGTCTTTATATAAAATGTCCTTATTTATATAAGATTTATTCCCATTAGTAATATCATTATTGTTATTATTATCTACACTAATCCTAATAATATCTTTATTCATAATAGTAATATCATTATTAGTGTCTTCATATAAAATATCTTTATTTATATAAGATTTATTTCCATTAGTAATATTAATAATATCTTTATTCATATTAGCGATATCATTATTATTTTCTTTATCTAAATTATCCTTATTTATTTTATTCCCATTAGTAATATCTTTATTATTGTTATCTACACTAGTCATACTATCTTTATTTATAAAGCTTTCATTATAGTACTTATTGTAGTTTAATGAAAGCT